>APFE030134789.1:168624-315190 GCA_000404065.3 Pinus taeda
TAATATTAAATTAATAAATATAAATTTGACTTGGGTCCTATTGTCAAAATTAGTCGTTTTTCAAATTTAGCCATTGGAGTCTCTGCTCAGACTATTTAACATGCTAAGCTGCATCTGTTTCTTCAACTTGTCCTAACGATGAACCACACTAGTTCGTTCGAAACGCGTCGACAAATGTCTGTCTACATGTGATTTATGCTGAAGTTATTCTTTCAACTATTATGGATCACAGAAGTCTTAATTCAACTTTAGAAAATATACTTAATACTGCTCTCTGGAAAGTGGCTGGAGCGTTACACAAACCAAAAGGAAGGACCCAATATGCAAAGGTACCCCAAGGACAAGTGAAAGTGGTCTTATCTTGGTCTTCTGGGCTGATTTGAATTTGACTGTACCTGCTAAACCCATCTAGGAAGGAGAAATTTTTTTCGCTGCGAGACCATCTAACACTTGATCTATGAAAGGCAAACGAAAATGTTCTTTTTTAGTGGATTTGTTCAATTCCCAATAATTGACACAAATTCTCCACTTACCATTTTTCTTTGGCAATGGCACCAAAGGAGAGACCCATTCACTATCAGAGATGGGGTAGATGAATCCTACATTAAGTAAATTTTGTAATTCTTCCTTAACATTGTCTTTAAGGGTTGGATTCATCGTCCTTTGATGCCGCGTGACTCGTTTGAAATATTCCTTAATGTATATATGATGAGTACATACTGAAGGGTGCACTCCCTTCATCTCCTTATAACTCCAGGCAAACACATCTAAATGGTTTCTCAATAAGTTGCACAGCTCCTTCACCTGGGAAGTGGATAGGGATGGATTGATGTTCAATGTTTTGTTTGGGCCAAACTCTATACTTTTAACACAAAGAGAGGTCGGGTCGACCACACAGAGATTACTTAAGGGATTATTCTGGGTTTCTTTCATTATATCTTCTAATGGCAAGGTACTGGGGGGTGGATTCTGAATTAAATTTTCAATAATATCATCCTCATCTTGTGGTTTCCCCCCATGGCGGTTTTTAATGCACAAAGTGCTGCAGAATAGACTTCATCCTCATCATCCTCCTCCAACCAGAGAGGTAGATCATGTTCTAGCAAGGGTTGGGCGGGAGGGTATAGGATTACGTGTTTGGACATATGCTTGTTCTTGATGGTCATGTTCCTAGCCTGACAGTTGATGTAGGCTTCGACAGTAGCCAACCAGGGTCTTCCTAGGATGAGAGGATACCCAGTGAGCTTTGCCTTCGGCTGGAGAACTAAGAAATCAGTAGGGTACTCCCAAGAATTAATGGAGACCATCACATCTTCCACAACCCATTCAAGGGTCACGGCGGAGCGGTCTACTAGCTGCAGTACTGTCATGGTCTTCCTCAAGGAGCCCTGGAGGTTAAGTTTTAGCATGTTGTCCTTTGTCATCACATTAATGGCAGCTCCCAGATCAATCAAGGTATGTGGCATCATGGTGCCATTTATGTGGACATCAACTACTTGGCTTCCAAGGTCCAGATATTTTGGACAGATTACCTACCCCAACATTAGGTCGGACAGTTGTCCTATGACATTTATGGTTGGGGCATCTCTCTCGCACTAGCCTAGATTCCCAAAGCACATCTCTTTGATCAACCTATTGTATATAAGCACATATTTTATGGCCTGGAGAAGTGGTATCTTCACACATAATTGTTTCAATTCTCCAATAAGTTCAGCTTCTTTTAGGGTGGGTTGTGTTGTCCCGGATAGTCTCTCAAGAAAGGATGGAATTGCTTGAAGTTCACTTTCCTCTTTATCTTCCTCAACCTCCCTAGGTTGGAGGATGGCTATCTGGGAGAGCCTTCCTGGATAATAGGTTAATCTCCTGAATCTCCACAGCATAAGTTGGGCATGATGGTTCCCCACTATATACTTGTTGAGCCTATCTATTGTTCAGGTTCGGGTTCGACTCGGTATGCATTTAGGGTTGCCTTGGTCGAGCAAGAGGCAATGGCTGTGGTTGAGTAGGTGGTGGAGGCAAAAGCGTAGGAGGAGAGTTGTATTGGGGCCTCCACTCCTAATGAGATGCATTCCACTGAGGTTGTGGCTAAGCATATGATTGAAATGAATGAGCAACTGGTTAGGCATGATATTGAGATGGAAAGGACCAAGGAGGAGGTGTGGACTAGGAAGGATGAGCAAGAGGGCCCTAAGAAGGTATGGAAGTGACTTGGTTGGGGGTGTAGTATGCCTAAGATGTCTCTTGCATCCCCTGCTAGTATGGTCCAGGTCCATGCGGTCTCCTTTGGTTCATGAAATAGAGTGGTTCAGTGGCTCCTTCAGCCCCCTGGTATACAACTTTAACTCTGGGCAAGGAAGGGAACTTATCTATAGAATGATCTTATTCACAGACTGGACAAACCTCTATAGAGTTCAATGGATATTCATTCCTAGGATGCCTCTTGGTGCACCTACGACAAAAAATGGCCAAAGCCCTCTCTGATTTCTCTTCTTTCCTTTTGATATGCAAGGTATCCATTTGCATGGCAAGAGTCTCTAGCATCTCACTATTGAAGTCTTCCAGCATGTTTCCAAGTTCACCTTTGATGGATGAATCGGATGAGGAGGTACTGGCTATGGGTTAACTTCGCATACCTCTCTTTCCGACTTCTCTAGAATGGTTTCTAAAAATAGTTTTTATGTCCTCATATGGTAGTTGGTAGATATCTCCCCCAGCTAGTAGGTAGAGGGCGTCTAGAAGGTCTTCTGAAATTCCCCTGAGCAAGACCAATTTCAAAGATTCAGGGTCAAGTGTGCACTTGGCCCTTTTGTAACTGAGTTGAAACCTTTCTTCATAATTTCCAAGGATTCATCACTTCCCACGGTCATTCGTAAGATTTCTTCCTTGGTATCATTTGACCTACAGTAGTCTTGATATTTGTTATTAAGGGCCTGCTGCATCTGAGCCCAAGTTGTGATACTATTGCCAGGTAACCCCATGTACCAGCATAATGTTGTGTCCTTGAGAGTAGAAGGTAATAGTTTCAAATTTTGCTCATCTTCTTCATAGTCACAAGTTCAACAGATGACAACAAACTCAAACAAGAAGGTGTTAGGATCTTCTGTGGTCAAACCATGGAAGTAAGGTAGGGCTGAGGGACTGATATTATCCATTTCGGTGTCCCCATTAGTCTCCCTGATGGGAAAGGTACCCTTTATTTTTTGTTCATTCCCCCTAGCATTTCTATTTTCATTCATTATCTCAGGAGGGATGTTTTCTTCTTCTTCTTCCCCTATAGGTTCTTCAAATATCTCTGGTTGTTCACCTGAAGGTTCTTCTTGATCACTGTCGTTGAACAAGAGAGAAGGTTGGCTATGTGATGTAGTGGGTGTGTTGGGCAAGAATTTTCTTAAATTATCTGTGTTCCTACGAGGCATGAAAGGAAATATTTTTGGTTGTTTTTTGTTTTTTCGCTGATGGTACGTGCAAAACTGAAATTGATTGAACAAACAAATTACAACTAGCTGAAATGAATTTGTTGAAATGAAAGTCCAGAACTGAAAAGGAAAGCAAATGAAATGCAGAACTAAAAGAAAGGAAATAACTAATCTACTTTTGCTAAAATGGAAATTGTAGAATTGAAGAGGAAAGCAAGGAAATGTAGAAACTGAAAGAAACAACTATTCTACTTTTGCTGAAATGGAAATTACAGAATTGAAAGGAAAGCATGGAAATGCAGAAAATGAAAGAAACAACTACTCTACTTTTGCTGAAATAAACTACTTAGTGGAATGTTGTAAGAGAAAATAGAAGAAAGTAGTGATCACAAAATAATTTGATGCTTCCCCAAAAACGATGCCAAAAAGTGGTGAGCACCAATATTACAGCAATAATGCTACAACTCCTGGGCTGCCTACTTTATTCTTGTCAACCCGATAGTTCATAACAAACTTGGAAGTGATAGAGATGTATGCACAAGTACTACTTCTTACTGCAGGTTGTCACTTGGTCAGTTGGCGCAAGATCACTAGGAGCTCAAGCCAACTTCTAGAAAAATCTCTATATGTGATGAAAGAAAGGAAGCCTTTATAGAGGCTACTCTACTTGCAGAAAGGAAAAAGGCTGAAATGTAAAGTAAACCTAGCAAACCCTAATTAACCAACTAATCCTACTTTTGCAGAAAGAAACATGAAAACAATGAAATGAATGCCATTACCTGCTCAAGGAAGTAAACAATCTCTACTCATGCTATTTCTAGAAGGAAATGAGAAAAAAAAACATGTTTTTGGATTTTTATGTATTTTTATATGAAATTGTCATGTATGTAATTTATTTGTTTGTGAATGTGGTAGTGATTAGGTGGTGATGAAGGGAAATTTCGAGACTTGAGAGGGTGTGATATGGTGTGGATGGGTCCTAGGAGGTCTCAGTTGGCCTTTTGGAGGCTTTTCCTGCAATCAGACTTCAAAAGGAAGCCTACAGGAAAATCTACAGGAGGCTGCAGGGGATCTACAGGAGGTCTACAAGAGGATGCCAAGAATAGTTTTGAAGGTTTTGAAGGTGTGAGAGTGGGTGGAAATGGTAGATGAACGATGGGATGATGTGTTAGGGTGCCTAGGGTTCACCAAGGATTGCTAGGAGAGGAAGAGATGGTTGGGAGAGAGGAAGAAATATTATGGAAAAAACGTAGAAAACTAAGGGAGATTTGAGGTGAACTTTGCGCGACCTATAGCGCATAGATCAGGGAGAGAATGTGATGGCTGATAGGCTGAATTTCTGTGAGAAGAGATGTGCTACAAAAAAATGAAAGTCAAAGAATGAGATCAAGCAAGCAAGGGAACTAAGTACATAAAAAAACATAATTTTGCATCAAGCTAATCTAAATTACGAGCTATGGAAAGAAATGCTGAAAAATGCTACAACGAAAGAAAGCATGGAAAAAGACTTATTGCAAAGACAGAAATGAGCATGGTGAAAGAGATCTAAAGCAAAGAATTAACCTTTAACAAACTACAACACTAGAAATACTATGGAGAAGGAAAATCTATGTTTTGGTGGTAGTAATTATTGGCCTCAGTTCATGGTCCCAAGGGGAGGAAAGGAGGCCAAAGCTCTATTGATGGATTTTTTTATCTTCTTCCTATCACCGTTCAACCTACTATAGAAAATTCAAATGGAAACAACCTTCTAAATCACCAAAATCAACCTATTCTTAACCAAGAAAGAAATTTATCTAACAACAACTAATCCATAAATTGAAACAAAGCATATAAATACAAACAAGAGGAGCTTGGCTACTTGGATTGGGCCCTAACCCAAGAGCTTCAGTCCTCTGGGGTAACTTACTGCTATCTCAAAAATAATCTCATCTTTATTATCAAAATAATAATAGGATTACATGAAATTGTCAACAAAAGTAAGCTCAAACTTGAGCAGAGCAAAGCTGCAACAAAAATTGAACAAAAATTCGACACTAGAGATCCTGTGCCACTCTACTTATACAATTGAAGCTCCCAACAACTTCCTTAAAATTAGGGAGGCTTGGCTCCCAAAATGCGAGATAAACATAAGTTATCCTCCACTTGCTCGGCTGCCTCCTAGTGCATTGATTTGGTTGTTTGTGCTCGAAGCTGCATGAAAGAGAATTTGAAGTGGGGAGTAATAAATTAGGGGGATTCCCTACTATAAATCCTCACCCTTGTCCACTTTGAATTATTGCTGCCAATTGTCCATTGAATCTTTGACTTTGTCTTCAAAATTCAAGAAAATTTCGCATTAAACACATATTAGACTCCATGGCATCATAACCAACCCAACTCACTCCATAAGCATAAATATAATAAAAAACATGCAATAAGCTAAGAGAATGGTTGATTAAACTATGTTAGGAGGCAAAATGAACCGATATAATTACCCATTTATGGGGCTCATCAAGGAGCTACTAGATAAAGGTTATATTAGGCATTTTGTGTCACCATGGGGAGAATATGTACTTTTCAATAAGAAGAAAGATGGCACATTTAAAATATGCATTGATTATCTCCATCTAAACAAGCTTACTATAAAGAATAAACATTGCATACCTAGAATTGACAATTTAGTTGGTCAAGTAAGGAGAGGCACGATATTTTTCAAAATAGATATAGGAATAGCATATCATCAGTAGAAAATTAAAGATAAAGATATATGTATAGGAGCTGTGATTTTATAGTGTTACTGTTTGGCTTTACAAATCCCCTGGAAACTTTCGTGTGTTTTATGAACAATGCACTTAGTAAATATCGAGATAAATGTGCACTAGTATCTATTGATGATATTCTGGTATATCATAGAAATGAAGACAAACATAAATAACACCTAAGGCTGGTGCTACAAACCTTAAGGGAAAATAAATTGTATTCCAAGTTTTACAAGTGTGAGTTTTATAAAACTAGAATACAATATCTAGGGCATGTCATCTCGAACGAAGGGTTAGTTGTTGATCCCGATAAGGTGAAGGCCATGGTAAATTGGCCTGTACCCAAAGATGTAGTTGTTGTTCGGTCATTTATGGGACTTTTGTGGGATATCACCATAGGTTTATTGAAGGCTTTTCCAAGATAACATATCCCATTATCTCTCTACAGGAAAAAGGGATCAAATTTGAGTGGACTGCCATATGCTAGAAGAACTTTGATAAATTAAATAATTTCCTCACTATTCCTCCTATATTAAAACTTGAAAATCCAAACAAGGAATTTACATTATGTAAGGATGCATGTATGGAAGGGTTTGGAAGACTTTTGTTGTAGGATAATTCTATAATAGCATATGAATCAAGGATGTTGTGGAATAACGAAAGAAATTATTTAATATAAGATCTGGGATTAATTGTGATTATACATGCCTTGAAAAGGTGGACACACTATTTATTAGGAAACAAATTCACCTTAATAAAAAATCATTTCAACTTAAAGTATCTATGTAGTCAGCCACACCTTTATGCAAGACAGGCTACGTGGATGGCATTTCTCACCAAATTTGAGTTGGATTTTAAGCACATAAAAGGGAAAGAAAACAAAATAGATGATGCTTTAATCAAGAATGCTTACAATTTAATGGAAGTAACCATTAGTAGTATTAAAACATAACTCTTGGAACAAATATAAAGTTCTATACATAAGGATCCAAAATACTTGGATATGCAACAAAATTTGTAGTAAGCTCATGTTCTGGGGTTACGATGAAAATGCTAAAAAACTATTGGTTTATAGAGGAAAATTATATGTACCTAATATACCAATGTTGGAAGAGATGATACTTGATTAACATGATACGAAGCCATTTAAAGGATATCACCGATACCAGAAGAAGATTACGACCTTAAGGAAAAATCTCTTTTGTCTAGGTATGGAAAAAGAGGTGGAAAAATATTTATCAAAATGTATACAGTGTCAACAGGTTAAGGTCAATCATTAGAACCCTACTGGGCTACTACACCCACTACCTATTCCTGAATGGAAGTGGGAAATAATATCCTTAGATTCCATGATAGGATTAACATGAACAAAAGGACAGTAAGACTCCATTATGATAGTACTAGACACACTAAATAAAGCATCCCATTTTATACATACCAGTACAATCTACCTATGGCACAACACAAATTGCTATGCAAGAATTCTTTCAATTGCATGGAGTTCCATAAATGATAGTATCGAACCAAGATGCCAAATCCACCTCAACCATTTTCAGGGCATTATTTGGAAACATGGGTACTAAGTTAAATTTTAGCATGACATACCATCCTTAAAGAATGGACAAATTGAAAGGGTGAACGAAATTCTGGAGGATATTCTCAGAATGTATGTGATGGATAGACTTGCCAAGTGAGAAGACTTCCTACATTTAGTTGAATTTGCATATAATAGAAATTATCAAACATCTATTAAAATAAGCCCCTTCAAGGCTTTGTATGGTAGGAAACGTCATACACCCCTTAGTTGGAGTCAACGGGTGGACTGATTAATTTTGGGGCAAGAGATATTGCAGGAAATGGAACAAACTGTGTGGAAAATTTAGCAGAATATTAAAGCAGTGGAAGACCGACAAAAGAGTTATGCTGACAAGAAAAGAACACACAAGCAATTTAAAGTCGAGGATCATGTTTATATGAGGGTGAAACCCAGGAAAAACACTTAGCATACATGAACTTGTTCAAAATTATCCCCATGGTTTTGTGGACCATTTGAAATTTTAGATCGAGATTGACCTGTTGCCTACTAGTTAGCTTTTCCCAGCAACATTAAATTTCATAACGTCTTTCATGTATCTTTACTTAAAAAATATGTACATGCTAGTACTCATATTATTGATTGGAAAGTGCTACATGTAGAACCCGAAGGAAACTTCCTAGCAGAACCACTCTGTATTCTAGACATGAAAGATATTTGACTCCCTAGTCGAGTCATTGCTCACGTTAAGGTGAAGTGGAGGCATTTTACTCTTAGGAAGCCATGTGGGAACTTGAAGAAGAAATGTAGATAAAGTATCCAACACTATTTTAGTAGACATAAATTGAAATATAAGCACTGAGGACAGTATAAATAAAAGGGAGGGAGAATATAATAACCCTCCTCTACTAGAGATATTAGTATTTTTTATTGGTTGGTAAAACCAAAATATGATGATTGAAAAGTCATGAAAAATGATGACATAATTATGTATATAAATGTTTTTATTGATAAATAAGTAATAAATTGAAAACACTTCCAAATTGAAGAGTTGCAGATGATATTTTATATATGATAACCTTCCATGATAGGAATTCTCAAGAGAATTTTGGATAAACTTAATGGATGGGATATAAATATCGTTTAAGTTCTTAGCCTGAGAGAAATTCTAAGATGGCATTGCCATAAAGCATCACTGAGGATAAAAGAAAGCTTTTGTTTAAAAAAAAAAAAAAAACCCAAAAGTGGGATGCCACTTGAGGAAAAATGCCACACGGAAGAAAGGAATAAAATACCTATTGCAAGGATCAACAAGGTTGTTGATATCTTGGAAAGTTGATCTTTTCTTGGGAGTGAACTAAGGAGCAACAATTCTATGGTTGGGAGGAAAAAAATGTTCCATTTTCAAGTGTATCCTATCTACATATTACTGGTTAGATTGTGATTGATTTTCTTTAACGTTCAAGGTTGGTACAAGCTGCTTTCTTTTCTGTGTATGAAGAATATAGTATGATATGCAAGGTTCGATGTTGTAATGAGAATTTGTATTTTATTCTTGTTCATGTTGGGAAAAAGGGTTTATTATTAGTCTGCAATTCTAAATAGAATATAAAAATACCTTTGTAAATTCACTAATAGAATAATTTCTTAATATTATGGATACTCTCCAATTTTGGAATAGAACACCGCTATATTTCTATTGATATCTTCTTTTTCATATTATAATGAATCATTATCTTAGATTAAATATTTTGTATTATGAGAATGGTAAAGAGTATTGTTATTAATATACATTACAGAATTGTTGGTAACATGGGAACTATACGTATGTAAGAAAATTTATCTACACTATACCAGGGAAGAAAAGATTTGCATATAAGAATGAGTTCAGCTCTAGGTCTATAAAAAATAGAATTTCCTCTTTCTTTTAGGGCTAAGAATTAATTAGGAATACATTTTTGTAAGGAAAATAAAAACATTTGTACAACAAGCACATGCATCTGTAGTAAATATATCAGTGGCATAGTGGCTTGTAAGTCGTAATTACTGGATCGTACTGTGTTGTGGAAAAACACATATAGAATAAGACTAATAGTTTGAGTGAGCTTCCCTACTAATGGTAGAAAACATACAGTATTTTTGGAATTATCTATGAGGGAGAAACGAATCAAGAGAAAATTTAATACATGTCGATGGGTTGCCAAAATGAAGAAGTTGAGGCATATCCTGATTTCCCATAACTAACCAAACAAAAACACTTGGGAGATAGGAAATCAATATAGGAATCCAAAGCAATTTACTAATCAAAGAGTAAATTAAAAATTGTATCAATAGATAAACATCACACATTAATAATTAACGAACATTGGTTAATCACTGCGAATTAGCTAGTTTGAGAAGGCTATAGAGGGTTTTTTTCCCATTACCAATGGCAGACTAGTAATTACTTCTTTTTTTCATATGTGGTAATGGAAGTGCTAGATGCTACTAGTAATTTGGAATCACATGTCAAGTAAATCCTTCAAGAAATTACTAGAAAAGCTACAATAATAACACAAACATAACCTAGTACCATGAAAGTAGAGATAGAGCATAAGAGAAAAGCTAACACATCAAAGCTACTATCATTTAACTAATAGGCACATATCAAAAATAGGCAATTTTGTATATGATGTTTGTAAAGTAAATAGAGAGCCAAAAGTAAACTCTTACTTCTCCTCTTGAGAAATTTGTTCTTACAAAATCAAATAAATTACAGAGTAGATCATATAGTATAAAAGTTAGAGTACTAAGCTACTATAAAATGTTTGCGATAAACCACCATTTAGATGGAAAAAGAAAACATATATTGAGGTAAATTCCACCATGTAGGAGGTAGGCTACGCCTAGTCATAAGGGCTATGAACAAAAGAGTTGAACATAACTATAGGAAACTAACAAAAAAAGAATATACTTCATAGTTGTCCTCAGCATCCATATTCCATTGGAATGAAGTTTCAACCAACCTGCAGAATGACAAAACATTGCAATGAGTTAAATGAAAAAATGAATCCAGTGAACAATAAGCTTGAATCATAGGCTAGTGGAAATTGGGGTACCTGTGGCAGGTAACAAAAGGGAAAAAAGAGAGGTAAGAATAGAGACCCATAAATTATAAAGGATAACACCTACTATGCGAAGAATCAATGAAATAATTAAGTAGATAATATTAATATAGTACCTTTTGGAACAATAAGGAAAAATGGAGGTAACGATGTTTCTGGTCTCAGGCATGAACCGAGCAAGGACACAATAGGGTCATCATAAAAACCCTTGTATGAGAAAATCAAATACATTAATGAAACCCGAGAGACTAAAAGACAAAAACTAACACGTTAAGATGCTTAGCTCCAAACTCATGTCCCAACGAAGAAATCGAGTGAAGGGAACAAGCAGTGTGGTGTCACGAGTCATCAAACCTGGAAAAACACATAAATTATTTGAATTACATCCATATATATAGATAAAAAAAAATGTGAACAAAATAGGAGCCAACCATATAAAATCTACATAGAATCAACACATAGCAAGGAAATCCCTTTACGTGTAATAGCTCAGCATTTGCAACCTTATGCTACCATAGAGGACAACCATCCCAGGAAATGTCCCCCTACATAT
Organism: Pinus taeda; assembly: GCA_000404065.3. Classification (NCBI taxonomy): domain Eukaryota; kingdom Viridiplantae; phylum Streptophyta; class Pinopsida; order Pinales; family Pinaceae; genus Pinus; species Pinus taeda. The sequence continues at coordinate 179,973 of APFE030134789.1, forward strand.
TGGGTACTCAAATTGAGAGAATTTTAACTTGAAAGGAATAACACATGAGTTAATAAACAACCTCGTGGACTGCACATACATGTGTAAAGAAGACTAGTGAACAGGGAGGGAGGTTCCTGGGAGAGTTAGGGCATGTAAGAGGGGGTTTTGGCTACGTGCATAGGAAGCACATGGAAAGTCAGAAAGGATTAATTTCTAGGCTTCCCTAGAAACCAAGGAAAGGGGTTCTACAAACCTTCAACCTAGAGCATGACAGAAACAATGACTGAATGCAAGTAGGGGTTATGGAAAAAGCTTATTAGGGTTACAATGTTTGACTCCACCATCGATTTCCACAACTGTTTCATCATCACAATTGAACAAAAAATGGGACAGGTATGAATGTGTTACATTCACTCACTTACCCATGACATGAAGATAGTGAGGTGGCAGGGTGGGAGTGGTGTGTACAACACCTCCAATTCGAATAGGTAAAATCGATGGCTTGGGTTAATCCTTGCCAATATGAAATACATTAATGTATATACAACAAAATAAAAAACTCCATCTCCTTTTGATTTATATGAAGTAAACCTAAAAAAGTACTAATGAAAGGGGTACTGGTTGATACGGTTTTCGAGGCAGGAGGTGATCGACTAGTTCAGTAGAGGGTTCTAGGGTTTACGTAAGAGAGTGATAGAGGGCAACAGGTACCCATGGAGGTAAAGAGAGGAGGGAGCTCCAATCCCTCCTACAGTAATGTGGTTTCAAACAGAGGAAGAGGAGGGAATAAGAACAAACCCCCACAACCCTTGGAGGTCAAGACAAAAAACATTGAAACTCAGAAGGTGGAAGGTAGCGAAACCCATGCAAATGAAGGGGCCCTCGAGGAAGACCGGTAGGAGGAGGAAGCAAAAGAAAGAGGTCAGGGAACATAGAACAGAACCAAGATGGGGCCCTATAAACCTAAGACCATAAATAAACCTTGAGTTATTATGAATGATCCATCTCTGCAAGCGCATAAGGATCACATGGTAAACTATTCCATCATATGAAAATTTATAGGAATTTGGCCGTCAGAGAAAGCATTTTACACCTAGATAAAATACAACTTGAAATCAAAGGGGAAGTTAAATATACATCTCGGATCCAAAGGTTTTTTTACAGTGGTGTTCACAAACATGGAAGACAGACACAAGATTTTTGGAGGACCATAATTTTGTGCAACTGCTGGTCTCTATATGCGGCCATGGACAATGAACTTTGTGCCAGAATGAGAAACCTTCACTTAGGTACCGGTACGGATTAGACTCTACTCCTTACCTTTATATTACTGGATGCCAAAGTCTTTAAAAGCTATAGGAAATAAATTAGGTCATCTCTTAAAAACTTCAGAGACAACTCTATGGAGAAAATATACTTCCTATGCCCGTATATGTGTGGAGATGGACCTCTTAGGAGCCCTTCTAGATGAGGTCATTCTAGAAGTCTATGATGAGGGATGGGTTCAAATAGTTGACTATGAACATATCCCATTCAGATGTCACAAATGTCATGAGCATGGGCACCTATCTAGAGATTGTCCTCTTAATAGAAGGGAGGAAAACCTAAACACTAGCAAAGGGAAAGACCAGACAGGTTTCACCAAAGCAGGAGGAAAAGGAAAAGGAGGGGAAAGGAAGACACAAAAGAACCCTTTTACAAATGATAACAAAACAAGAAGTCACAAAAGTTTTGAGATCTTAGGAGAAAAAGAAGTAGATGGAGGTGATGAAGAGAGTACAGAGAATTAGTCAACAAGGGTGAAAGGAAAAGAGGCTAGCATGGAGTTAAATCAAGAACAAAATGAACACACGAGAGACCATTTGAGTACCATGGAAATAAAAAAAGACCAGGAAATGACTCAAAATGAAAGTGGTACAGAGGACCAAGACTTATAGGAGATCTTGCAAAGGGAGAACCTAGAGTTGGAAAAGTTTCTAGAACAAGGAAACCTCGGAATAAACTCCATCCCTTAGGATGATGTGGACAAGGTATAATAGATATTCCTTAACAAGTCACATCAAACAATTGTAGGAGTCAAAATAGGACATGATAACCAGGAAAATAAAGGGACTTCCTCAATAGGATTAATAAGAGGAAAACTAACAAAAAATCCAGGAAAAAGTAGGGGAAGAAAAAGATAGAAAGAACTATTGTTGGAGTGTGGCAAACTCATGATTGACTCAGGAATGATGAAATACCTTTCCATTACTCCTTTAAAACCCTACCTCAATGAAAATCACAACTTATAACATTAGAGGACTAGGGAGTAGAAGAAAACAGAGGAATCTAGGTAATAGGATCATAGAGGAAAAACCTGACATAGTATTCATATAGGAAACAAAATGCTCTATGGAGAAGATCCAAAAGAAAAATAGAAATTGGTTAAACAGATATGAATACCTTGAGGTTAAGGCAAATAAATCTGCTGGTGGCATTCTCACTCTATGGGATCCATAGAAATTTGGTGTGATTGATGCAGAGGCATCCAGACATCACCTTTCTCTGATTTTCCAACTGGTGGGTGACAAACAATGTTACATAATCACCAATGTCTATGGTCCATAGCCAATGGAGGACAAAATTTGACTCCTTACAACACTGTAGGATATGAAGAAGATATACCCAGCTCTACCCTGGATTCTTGGAGGTGATTTTAACATAACAAAATCACTTATGGAGAAGAAAGGAGGAACTAGAACACTTGGTAGAGATTCAGTTTCCTTCCAAAACTTCATCACCAATATGAATTGGTTGATATGGAAACAAGCAATGGAATCTTCACTTGGAATAACAAAAGGTGGGCCCTACCGAAATAGCCTCAAAATTGGACAAATTTATTGTTTCAGAGGAACTTCTTCTCATGGGAAGCAACATTATTGTACAGATTCTACCTTTTGGAGGTTCAGATCACTGGCCTATCCAATTGAAAGCTTCTATTTTTGGTAAACTAGGGAACTCCCCCTTCAAGTTTGAGAACGCTTGGCTGACACACTCAGATTTCCTCACAAACATCAAAAAATGGTGGAAGGAAGAGCTACACCTTCAAGGTAAAAAGATGTTCCTTCTACACTGCAGGCTCAAACACATTAAAGGCACAATCAAAGAGTGGAATAAAAAAGAATTTGGTAATATCTTCAAAGCTAAAGGAGATGTGGAAAAGAAACTAAGGAAATAAACCATATTCTTATCACAGAAGGCTATACAGATGAAAGGAAAGAGATGGCATAGTCACTCCAGCAGGAATGGGACAATAAATGTCTTCAAGAGGAAATATTCTAGAGACAAAAATCCAGCATACAATGGATTAAGGAAGGGGAGAGAAACATGAAATTCTTTCACAGACCCAGCGTAGCTCATAGAAGCAACAATAGAATTATTAAACTTACACATCAGCATGGAATAGAAGGAAACACTCATGAAGAGATGGAGAAGGTTTCAGTCCAGCATTTTGAAAAAATTACTGATGAAACCTCGGAATATAGATACTAGTTTAGGAAACAATTTACTCAATACATTCTTAATTGGCTACTAGAGAAGATAATTACAATCTCAATAGACTAGTAACAAAGGAAGAAATTGAGGAAGTTGTTAAAGAAATGCATAATGGGAAAGCACCAGGCCCGGATGGCTTCAATGTGGATTTTTTTAAAGCTTGTTGGAGGATAGTAAAATAGGACATCCTAGAGGTAGTGGAAGACTCTCGACATTTTAAGACAGTCCTAAAGGCACTCAATGAATCTTTCATAGCCTTAAACCCCAAACAGGAAAATGCCACCTCTCCAGATAGATTTAGGCTATAACATTATGCAATATGGTATACAAAATAATATCCAAAGTAATTTCCAACCATCTCAAACCACTCCTCCCAACCCTAGTTTCAGAGGAGTAAACAGGCTATGTGGAAGGAAGACAAATTCTAGATAACATAATTCAAGCACATGAAATGGTTCATTCACTCATTACCAATAAACAGGCAAGAATGATAATTCAGCTGGACATAGCTATGTCCTATGACAAACTTAGCTGGTCATACATAAGATCAATATTAAAAGCCTATGGCTTTGGTTACAATTGGATTAAATGGGTTATGGCACTAGTTACCACCGCCAGTTGTTCAATTCTTCTCAATGGCTCTCCCTCCAAAACCTTCAAGCCTTCTAGAGGTCTCAGGCTAGGCGATCCTCTTTCTCATTTCCTTTTCATTCTAATGATGGAAGGGTTAGGGAGATCAATCAGAGCTGCTAAGGAGGAAGGGAGAATTCAGGGTCTAAGACTCACTCAAGGTGGGGACACGGTGACACATCAATAATTTTTGGATGATACTATGCTTCAAGGAACACCCACTGTCAAGGAAGCCAAAGCATTCAAGCAGATTCTAAGTGAGTTTACTAGTGGAGAAGGCACAGAGGCAAGTCTTACTAAATCAAAGATTTTCTTTTTCAATACAGATATTTTAATACAAAGAAATCTTTCCAGAATTTTGGGCTTTCAAAGGGAGTCACTGCCCGTAAAGTACCTGTGAGTTCCCCTCACTGAAAAACCGCTACACAAGGATATCTAGGAGCCTGTTCTTAATAAGCTAAAATATAAGATTAGCAAATGGATAAATAGAGCACTAAATCTAGTAGGTAGACTGATTCTAACTAAGGCTATCCTCCAAAGTATCCCTATCTATATGCTATCAGCCATTCTGGCACCAACTAGTGTAATTACTAATATAAGAAACATTCAGAGAGAATTTCTCTGGGGGAAAGGTGAAGAAAAGAAGAAATGGGCCCCTGTGATATGGGACAGGGTATGCAAACCTAAGTCCCATGGTGGCTTGGGTCTTCATGACCCAGGAATTCTTAACAGAGTTCTTGGTGCCAAAATATGGTGGAGATGGCTAAAGGAAATACAAGCCCCTTGGGCAAAACTATGGAAGAAAAAATATGCAAGAGAGTGGTAGGAGAAGAACCTGATCAGAATGATAAGAGAAGTAAAAGGTTCGATAATTTGGAATAGGGCATGGGAGAACAGGGCCCTAGTCCAAAATCATAGTTTCTGGGAGATTAGAAATGGAAATCTAGCCTGGTTGTGGGAGGATAATTGGCAACAAGAGGACAATCTCTGAAGTGAAGAATTAGTAGACATTCACACTGATACCATCAAGAAAGTATTAATATGGGTCAGTAACTATTGGGACCAATCAACGAATAATGGGAAATGGAGAACGTGGAAACTTCCAGATTATAGTGGAATGGGCATGTTGCATACTCAAGCTATAGCCCTTAAAGGTCTTTTAGGCAAGAGGCAAATCTTAATCTCAACCTTGGACAATCAACTAAGATGGGGAAAGAACAAAGAAGGTATCTTCAACCTTATGGAGGCCAAAAGGATAGATTTAGATCTTAACCTTCCAAACACGGATAAGACGTGGAAAGAACTCTGGGATAATCCTCATTAGGTGAAAGTTAAACTATTCAAGTGGTTGGTTCAATGAGGAAAGATTATAATATGTGATAAACTAAGGAAAAGAGGCTTTGTTGGCTCCTCAAGATGTCACTTATGTAGATAATAGGAAGAAACTACAAATCATCTCCTAAATAGATGCACTTTCACTACAATACTTTGGAATTTAGTTGGAGAAGTCTTCGAGTAGACAGACATAAATGTAAATGACATCATTGATACTTTGAAAAATGGCGGAATTCTTTTTGGATAATGAGATCATTAACTTCGCCTCGATGCTGACCACAGGATTCATACTCTGGAATGTTTGGAAGGAGCGCAACAACAAGATTTTCAAGGATAAAGTGAGTCCGGTGAGCAACATCCTTAAGCTAATCCTTAAACAACTCAAAGATATTGTTCATATCCTAGGAGGTGTAGCTACTGGCAAACCCATCAGACAAAGAGAGGCCAGAATACTAGAGAAGTTAGAGCTCAAGGTTCATCCCCCTCAGGGTTCTATGAAAATCAACAAGAATACCTCAGCAGAAAAGGCCTCATGGCAACCCCCTTCACATGGCTTTTTAAAATTTAGCATAGATGGCGCCTCAAAGGGAATCTGGGAGAAGCAAAATATGGAGGGGTCATGAGGGATGAAGAAGGAATCATACAAATCATCTTCCATAGTTATCTAGGAAAAGCAACCAACAATATGGATGAGCTCATGGTGATGGAATTATGCCTGGAAATACTGCTCAAGTACAACATTCACAATGTCATCATTGAGGCTGACTCAAAATTAGTCATTAACTCAGTGAAGAGGACAAATGTTGGCGCTACACCACAGAAAATCTCAGGACACTAGTGGCTTTTGCAAATCTACCGAGGAATCCAAACACACCTAAGAAAGATTAGAACTCTTAGGTTGGTGCATGTCTGTAGGGAAGCCAACAATGTTGTGGACCAGCTTGCCAATGAGGGGGTATGAAACAAGCATATCGACTTCTGCTGCTGGTGGGAGGAGGTAACAGATGACAGGATGAAGGAGGAATGCTCATCCTGGGCCCTTAGCGACAGACAACAATATCAGGAAAAATTAATAGAAATAATTTTACTTCACGAAAACGATGGATAAGTTCACTTCAGATGGACTATCAACGGAGATCCACTGTTGGTTTTCTAAGGGAGCTTCTAGGAACAGAGACAGTAATCAAGACAAAAGATATCTTTTCATAGGAGGAATGATTCCATGGAAGACGAAGGCATCAAAGGAAGAGATTACTTGGGTCAAAAATTGCCTGAGACATACCACCTGCTTCAGGCAATCTCTGAACAGGGAAAAGTTTTCCTCGAAGACAAGAGATTCCATTCAACAGGTGACACGTGGAGGTGGATGGACAATGATTAACAGCTTCATCACTGGGTATTTTGTGAGTATTTGTGTGGTCCAATTTGGTCTGTGGCTATCAGATCTAGAGAGGGAAGATCAACAGCCACCTTTTGGAGTGCAAGTTGGCGGGGCCGAAAGGATAAAACCACTAATGGTTTACCAACTTCAATGGGAGCCTTCCAAACCAAAAATAGTATTAATGAAAAGCCAACAATTCCAATGAGGAAGCAACACGTGGCGGAGGACCGAAAAAGCAAACCGCCTTCATCGTGCAGTATTCAGTGGGCTTTTTAAGCCACGCGATATGGGCTCCAGCCATTGGATCAGTAGGAAAAGATCAATGGTCAGCGTTGATCATGCAACTTTAGGGTTTTTTGTAAGCTATTGTGTGTTTTGATTTGTTCTATGGCCATAAGATCTGGAGAGGGAAGATTAATGACCATCTTTTGGTGAGAATGTTGGCAGGGCCGAAAGAATAAAACCAATAATTGTTTACCACCTTCATCGGGCACCTTACAAACCAAAGATGGTATTAAGGAAAATCCAATGATTCCACTCAGGAAACAACACGTGGCAGAAGACTGAAAAAGAAAATTGCCTTGATTGCACGATATTCAATGGGCCTTTTAAGCTGTGCGATATGGACTACAACTGTTGGAATAGAAGGAGAAGATCAATGGTCAGCATCGATTGGGAAACTTTATGGTTTTTTGGGGTATTCACCCTTGAGTGACTTGAATCTTGACCGTAGGATTGTTAGAAGACAAATCTTTGATTGGTTTTGGGGAGCGAACTTCGGATCCACTTTCCCGTTCTTAGTTCCAGGGAAGTCTAGGCCTTGTCTTTGTCTGATTTTTGGAGGATTTTTTTTTGGGTATTTAGGGTATTTTCAGTCCCCTTTGTGGGAGTTGTAACATGTGTAAAATATTTTTTTACCTAAGTTAATAGAAGGACCGTCTCTTGCTTAAGCAAAAAAATAATGAAAGGGGTACCACCCTAAATTTCCAAGATATAAGGGGGAATTAAAGTTGTATTTGAATATGAAAAATAAAGTAAGTTATGTGTAATTGGTGCATATAGGTTAGTGTGCCTTCATTGGAAATATGACAAACACCTAATGATAATCCTCAACACTCTAAATAACATATAAGGGATTAGGTAAGAGAATGTATATCATAATGATAGAGGTGAAATTGCGATGAAGCTGAATTTTTTAGATTATTATTAAAAGGAGTAAGTTATGTTTTGTGATTATAAAGAAAAGAAGTGTGCTTATGGTATTGAAATGATGGGATATATTACAAGAATAATTGTATAAGGGTTTAGGTGGAATACAAAGGAAAATATTATACCCATGAAACTGGAAGAAAAGTTATTAAATTGTGTTAGTAATCACAAGAAACACCTTACTAGATTAATGAGTATGGATCTAAACCCATCAGTTGCACAAAAACTCCTCTAGGGATCCAATGTTGGAAATGTTTTGAGGCAACCCCCAAGGGAGAGAGAGTAATTTACCACTATAATTCCTCCTCCCATCAGAACCATCCATTATCAACTCTAACAATTCATCCATTCAATTTTTCCACATGTGGAACAAGGAAAATATCACCTTTAACCTAACTTTATAAATTTAAACAAAAATAATACAATGAACCATGATGCATCTTTTAACAACTGTTTAACCCCAAAGATTTTCTTAATCAAACCATATATTATCATGAACTATGAGTGAGTCACTAGTCCTTAATTCATGAGTGAGTCACGAGTATTTAATTCCTTCGTTAAATCATTCCATACTTTCCATTATTCGGACTCCTTACTAGAAAAGGAAAATTAAGAATTTACCCCCTCAGTTAAAAATTAAGTTGAGATCAAAAAAATATATTTTTAACTTTGATAATTATATTATTAAGTGAAAAAAAAACTAATTTAATTATGTTGTTAATTAGGGTGAAATAGGGTGACATTACAAGTGGTATCAGAGCTGAAGGATTCAATAATGTGTCTTGTTTAAGGGAAAAAGAAGGGAAAAATGTTTTCAAGAATACATTAAAGTAATTCCAGTACATGAATACCAAGATATTAGTTGACTTATTACACGAGTCACCTTTGGGAACTTTTATCCATTGTTAGAGGAGAACCCACAAGACTAAGAAAAAGACTCTTAGCTGAGTCAAACAGATACATTGTTACAATGTGTATATTTGCAATAATTAGTGTTTTGTATTTTCTTTTTATGTGATTATTCTCTCATTGTTTTATTTATGGACATATATTGGATCTACATGTTCAGAAGCTTCTAGCTCTCAAGAGCTAACTATTGTAGGGTTTTCTTTATTCTGGTTTTCTACTTAAGGGAAAATAAAAAACTTTTTCTGAAAGGCGGACCAATTTAATTGTGGAAAGGGAACATTAGCTGAAATCGTGACATACGAATTTCAATTTGTTCACAAAAAAATTTTAAGTTGTGTCATGTTGAGTTATACTCCCAAATTTGTTAACACATTTTTGTGCGAATCAATGTTGAAGACTATTGTAAATTACTTAAGAAAGTACCTCGCAATGAAACCTCCCATGATAACACGTCTTGTCATGAATACTGCAAGGAGAAGGGAGTAGAATCAAAATTCTTTTCTTAGAGGAATTGCAAACAAAGCATAGATAGCTAAAAATTGATGGATTTTTAGAAGAGATTAAAAAAAATGAAGTATTGATTAAGGAAATTGGTACAACTCACATGTGATATGAATCACATCAACAAGGGAGCACATGGGACATATTTGACTTAAATAAAAACAATGAAAAATAAATGTAAAATTCTAATGGGATACCATGTAGAAATTGGTTTATAGGGTTCATAGTTTGGTAGTTTTGCTGCAGCGAAAATAATGGTTCAACAAAACTGACATATCCCATGATGTGTTTTACTTATAATAACTAAATATGAGGATCTTCAATATTTTTCTATGTTTTTATAATGTTGTCTATTGTACTCATGTAAAAAAATAAAAAAGGAAAACATGATACCTTAATTTAATGATTTTTGAATGTTGCTTACTGGTGGGCGGAAAGAGCATAGTGAGGAGTGGTCAGTAATGCCGCACTAAAATTTGTCACTATATTATCTCCATATAGAAAATCCTCAATTGGAGGTGACCCCACTAATGTTTCTTAATGATAGTCATGATCTTCTTTATCTACCCCATAGTTGATCATTTTCTTGGACATTTTATTTTTCATTTTTACTAAACAATAAGCACTCTAATCCAAAGGCCATCAAAGAAAACCACTATAAAGTGACTTATCTTTGTGATGTATTGGAAATGTTGTGGATATGAGGAAGTCTCACATAATAGTTTACAAGGGGGTTAATAGGGTTCAACTTAGATGCTTATGTCTAACTATAAATATCATTAATTAATCTCTGATATACCATATCATTTTTTATTTGTCTTTTTTTGTGTCTATATGGAAAGAGGGATTGACATCTAGTGAAATAGCTCTCTATCCTTCTTTAGCCTACTTTTTAGATGGTTTAGGAGATTCTCTAGGGAATTGTTGTCATCACATGTTGAATTTCCTGGTATTATCGATTTATTTTGGTCACTCATAGACATTATTATAAGTTCCTTCCTTATATATTAACAAGAAATAGAAACAACCTCTAGTCCCATTATTGATTAAGTGGAAAAAAAATAAAATATATCTCCATTTCAATAGAACTTGGAAATCCCTATTTCCTGAGTCATTAATACAAATATTTTTCCCCAAAGAATGAATGCGTAGTATACAATATATTGTTTGTTAACTTCCACATTCAAATGCCAAGAGATAAATGAGGGGATCATGTTTAACACCAGTCATAGTTACTGAGGATAAAATTTGATCTCTCTAATAGGATACTAGATGCCAGTTCACATCATACTATGGTTATCTAAGGATTAGGTGCCTTGAGTGGGGTGCTAAATCCTATGTTTAGTTTAATGAATCTATCCAAGTAATGAGGAGATGTTCACTATAGAACTCATCCACGAAAACCTGAATAATTTCCTTCGATGAAAATGAAAGGTTTCAACTTTCAAGGATAACATGTTAAGCGATACTATATCCATAGAAATATCATTCTACACATGAATAGGACGCTTAAGACAAATCTTATGGATTCTAATAGGTTTAATATCTTAGAATAAGAAAAACCCTAGATATGGTAATGTCACTTGCGAGACATATATATTTCCCATGCATTTATTGATGTGCAGATGCACATGATTAGAATACTAATGTTGAATAGGATCCTAACTACACCTCAACAGTATTTTGGATTTTTTTTTTTTTTTTTTCATTGGAAATTTTACCTATTTTACTCAATCTCCTCATGAATCTTATAGGCATCTACATAAGTTTTATCTCCCAATTAACCTTTTACCTGTTGTCATCGAAGATGCAATCATGTCCTATGTGACTTTTGGAGAAGATAAGGGGAAGTGTGGAAGACTCTGTGAATGATTTATAAAATGCAAGGGAGATATGTAATATTTGACAATTGGATGGATTTTCTTTATTAGTCAACAATGTGAGCATTCCAATTGTATGGCCACACAAGTATAAGGTGACAATAATCTTATGGAAATTCACTATGAAAGGCTATATCTAATGTGAATGGCTAATTTTTATAATAGGATATAGCTAGGTTAATTGTAGTAGTAGCATGAAACATTCTGGGAAGGGAAATGTAATAATTGAGAATCAACATATATTTATTCGTCACAATGATATACTTAGACCTTATAATAAGATGAAACAGAGGAAATGTTGATGCATGTTAAAATCAAGGTAGATTGGTTGCAAGACATTATAGGGACAAAGTAAGGAAAATCTTCCTTAATCTTTATAAACAAAATAATATAGTAGTGATTAAAATGAATGTGATTATTGCAGGGGTGGTTTGAAAAGAAATTTAGTTAATTCCCCTATTGGGGAAAAACCAGTGCTTATTAGCACATCGCCTGATCTTACATGCCAAAATATATTAAAATAATATGTTGATGAATGAAGAGAATAATATGTGGTGATCCATCATATAAGAAAAGAGCTATATTAGGGTAACCATTTGAGTGTAAAATATTTAATGCTAAAGGGAGAGATTCAATGACTATGCATAGAAGAAAAATTCGGTAAAACTTTCATGAACCAGCTGAAATGGAGGATGGTGGTATAAAAGAGGGAAGGGGGATTGAAGAAGTGTTGCAAAGTGGACTCTTCATTCAAGTTCAAAGGGAAATAACAAAGAAATCCGAGATGGGAATAAGTAAGTTGACTTGGTAGACAACAATATAGTTGCCTGAATCACATAAGGGAGAGAAGGTTATTGTAAACCTCCATTTACATATAACTAATGCATATGTAACATTTGGAATTAAAATAAAGCATAGTGATGCTACCCAATATGACAATACACTATCATAAAAGGAAAAAAACAACAAATGGTTTTTGAAAAGTGAAAATTGAAATTGGTATTTTTGTCATATGAAATTATAGTGGAGCACATGAAGGAATCCTTAGAAATTGACATAGCCATTGGTTAAAAAAAAATATTAATTACTATTTTTGATGAGATACAATGATGCTTCTAACTCTTATTGAGTGTAGGTTGTTTATCGTTGTTGGGTTGTGATGAATTTTGATGACCCTTGCTCGGTACATATAGAAAAAACAAAATTCATTAATGGTGTTTATGTTAAAATTTGAAACAATTATACATATATATGTTTTTAAGTAATTTCTAGCAGAAAGTAATAACAATTGTATGGTTGTGAATCAAGGTTGAAGCAATCAAAGAAATCTTGGTCGAACCTTTGTGAATTCTCTATCAGAGAGAGAAATCATACTGTAGAGGTGATCTATTACCTAGGTTAAAGTATATTAAAGGCACTTTAACTAGAAAAGACAACATGGGAAGATGAAAATTGAATGCAAGAATCATAGTCAAGCGTATTTTGAAGTAAACACTGAGGATGGTGTTCCCCTGAAGAGGGGAATATGTAATACCCCTCAGTAAAAATTAAAGTAAATTTATTTTTACTACATTAGTTTGACACATTATGGGCTTGGTGGAAGGCCTATTGAGAACTTTTAATGTTTAGATTTATTTTAAAATTTTATTAATAAGTTGGCTAAGGTAGCCAAGGAAATTACGAGGGAAAGACATTGAGTGAAAATTTCATTTACCTACAATTACTCCCATGCCCAGAGATAAATCACCTCAGTTGGGGAAATAATCTATAGGGGTATGAGAGGAAAATACCTTAGGCAATTATGAAGGGACAAAGAAGAATTAATCCATGTAATAGGAAGTTTCTAAGGGAACACTACTAGTCAGTATATTCTTGAGCTTGTTGGAACACCTAAGCCAAAAATTTTTAGTCTGTGAGTTCCTGGACTAGGCTTGTATAATCTTGATGACCTTGGAAAGACCTTTCTAAGTCACTGGTCAAGAAATTACTCTAGAAATGGAATACTAGCTCGGAGGGAGAACTAGGGTTTGTTGTTCTCATTGGTAGAGAAGAGTGGTCTTCTCCTCTGTAAATTTCCTTATAGCCCACACCTAAAATAGATAAGTATTTTGTACTGTGAATTTTCTAGAACAACAATTGTTTATTGTTATGACAATGTGTACATTACGTTTTTCAAAGCATAAACTCTCTTATAAGTTACAATAATATTTTTTCATAAAGGAATGATAATTCCTTTTGTAAAATAATATGTATTATGATGGAGTGGCTTTGGAAGGACTAAATACGCAAGAAGGATAATACAATTACACTATAAAGAAAAATGCATATGTTTCTTTAGAATTCAGACATTATAACTAATGTGAATTTCTATCTGATGCAAGAGCATCCAACTAAGGGAGGTCATGGTTGGAGTATTTGTCTTTGCAAACTGGAAGGAGTTTCAGTTAGTTTATTTTTTTAAGTTACATTTAAATTTCTAGTTAACAACACTTAGGACTTGACACTAAGTTTAAGGTTGTCCGAGCCCACTGTTTATTTTTATTTATCGTTCTTTTTATTTTTAATTTATTGTTTCAAATTAACTTTAGAATACAAACAAGGATGAATAGTTATCAATGAATAACTAAAATGTAACTACTGACAGTTTAAATAACTGTACAGTGATCTTTAAGAAGGAAGGAGAAGCCACTGTAATCATCCATCTTAGTATTGAATAAAAAGAAGCCCGCAATCATTTTGAGAAGCAAGAAAATCTGAGTCCATATATTGCAGCCTACAGTTATTTTTTTTTTCAAACTTAATTAATTAAGTTCATCTACCCATTTCCTAAGAGTGACAGAGAGCGAGAAATTATCACAGAGGCAAGAAGAAAACATGCTCGAGTTACATAAATCAACAAAGAGGGTTTGTAGAAGAGACGAGTACAACAAACATCTACAGGTACCAAAAAACTTGTATCATTCACATTTACTATTTTCTTTTCAAAATCTCTGTATACATATAAATTTACAGTCCAAGATACAAACATAAATTCATAGACAAGCTATAGGCTGAACAATGAAACAGAGGTCATCCATAACAGTGCTGACATAATTACAATTTCATAAGTTAATAGCCCGAAGGCATTAATACACAGAACCATGAAATAGTGAGGCCGAAGCCACAACCTTCAACAACAGACCAAGTAAAGACTGCAACCAGCAACACTTCGAAATAGATAGATAGAGAATCAACGAGGCACAACCCTACCCGATACAAGATCGTAGGTATCAGGGCAAGAGACTAGTGGCTGGCGAGCCCAGTTATTCACCTACAGTGGCCACCAAAAAAGGCCATATGAACCCAGGAAATAGAACCATAAAGAGAAATTGAAAATAGGGACAAGGGTTAAGGAGAGCTTACTTAGCAAAGGGGCCAAACCCTTGCAAATGGAGAAAGGAAGTTGCACACCAAGGTCACAGTCGCCAAAGTCCCCATTGCTCACAAGAAGCGAGAAGAATTAGTAACAGTAGCAAACGAAGTAGAACCATAAAGCATGGAAAGAGAGCTTACCTCTGTTCAAATGTCGAATGAGAGATGAGATTCAAGCCACCCCATGACCATGACTTGCAACAAAACGTCAAGCTTACAGTCAAACAACGAAGCGAAATCCTTGAGGACAAAAGTATAAATCAAAGCCACATAATGACAAACAAATTTACAGAGCCGAGGGAACCCAAGAGTATAGCCAAAGTAGCACCCACAGAGCCACAAGATAGGCGACCGACTACGGGAACCACAATCATAACAAGGGTCGAACAGACAGAAACCCAAAGACAGAGACTAGGGGTCCCAGACTCGAAACTGCAGAACCGTCCTCAAAAGAGGAAACATTACCAGAGCTTGCAAAAAAAAACCCTCACAAAGAACCATCCCTAGAACAGGACACTTCAAAACCACTTGGAGCAGCAGCTAGAACCCAATAGCAGAGACCTCACCTCGATGGAGCAGCAGAGTACCAAAACAACAGTAGAATGACAAAGGTTAGGGTTTCTTTGGCATAGTGAAGAGGTGGGAGAAGCGAAGCCCATGGATAGGACAATTGTCCTCACAACATGAACTCATCAATACCGCACCATAAAACCAATCAACCATAAAAATCATCCACGTAATCACACATTAATTATATGCCATAAGTGATGAGGGCTGGTCCCATCAATTTTGGTATTAGAGTAGGTTAGGGTTAATTTTTTTTACAAAATGGAAGTCGGAAGAGGAGGTTGAGTAGCAGATGAAGGATTGAGAGAAGATATTAGGATCCTGAGTGCCCATTTAGAAGCAGTAGACGGAGGAAGGAGAAGGTATATGAAAGGAGGGAACGATAGTGAGGAAGAAGCTGCAGTTATGATAGATGGATCAGATGAGGAAGGACTTGAAATCAAATTGTTAAGGTCGATTTTATTGGCTAGCAGTAAGGCAAAGCCTGAGATTTCAAACTATGATGGTAGTTTGTCCACAGAAGTGTTGCTGGACTTGATTAGTAAGTTGGACAAATACTTTGAATGTGAGGAGATCAGTGAAGATAGCAAAGTTAGATTCGGTACCACCGAGTTGAAACGACATGCGGCCTTATGGTGGGACAGTTTCCATGTAGAGAGGAGAAGATCAAATAAGCCACCCACTAAAAATTGGACTAGAATGGTCGCCACAATGAAGGGTATGTTTTTGCCCAAAGATTACCAGATTGCTATGTATCGTCAGGTGCAGAATTTGAAATAGAGAGGAATGACTGTGAAAGAATATATCGAAGAATTTTATCAGGTGAATCTGAGAGTAGGTTACATTGAAGACACCCCAGAAAAAACAAAAAGGTTTGTAAATGGCCTAAGGCTGGAGATATTGGATGAAATAAGTATTCTTTTTCCAAAAACCATAGAGGAAGCATACCAGGGTGCCTTGAAGGTAGAAGAAAAGATCACTAGGAAGTAGAACTCCAGAAGAGGACGTGGATCTGGCAGAGGGAAAGGACAATCCTTTGACAGAGATAGGACTGCCAACAACAGTGAAGAAGCCAGCAGTTCAAAGACCTCATGGACAGCAAAAAAGGAAGGTAGCACTAGGGGAGGAAGGCAATACCAGCAAGGAACGGGTAATGGCAGAGGCAGAGGAGCTGCCTACCAATGTTACAAGTACCACAAGTGGGGGCACAGGTCCTTTGAGTGTCCTAAAGGTGAACATGCTAGACAAAGAAGAGTATATGTTGCTCAAATAATAGAAGCAGAGGCACCACCCCAAGAGGTAGAGAATGTACCAGAGATAGGAAATACCTTAGTCTTAAATAAGGTACTGCTAAAACCGAAAAAGGAGACAGCTGACCAAACCCATAGAAGGGCATTATTCTAGTCTGTGTGTAAGTCACATGGAAAATGTTGCAAACTGATTATAGACAGTGGAAGCACTGATAATCTTGTTGTTACAGAGATGGTGGAGAAATTAGGTTTGAAAAGGTTAAAGCACCCAACTCCCTATAAGGTGTCTTGGTTACAGAAAGGACATCAACTACTAGTTGATGAGCAGTGTGAGGTGGAATTCCATATTGGCAAGTATAAGGACAAGGTAACTTGTGATATCATGCCCATGGACATGTGTCATATTCTGGTAGCTAGACCATGGCAATCTGACTGAAAAGTTGTTCGTGATGGAAAGACAAACTGCTACAAGTTTGTCAAGGATGGGATTAAGCATACACTAGGACCCATCAAGGATGAAGAAACAACAGAGGCTAGTGGACAAAATTGTTGCTGATGGGGGGGGAAAGAATTTTTAAAATAGATTGAAGATAATGAGATAAAGTATGTCGTTGTAAGGAGACCAAGAGCAGTGTTGTTGCATACTGAAATTTCTGACTTACCTAAAGAAATCCAGGATTTGTTATAGGAATTCAGTGACATTGTGGTGGATGATTTACCGGATAAGTTACCACCAAAGCAAAGTATCAGTCATCACATAGATTTCATCCCTGGAGCTAGTTTTCCAAACGAAGTTACTTACTGGATGAGTCCTAAGGACAACAAAGAGATTAGGAAGGCAATTACAGGAATTATTGGACAAAGGGTTGATATGAGAAAGTTTAAGTCCCTGTGCAGTTCCGATAGTTTTAGCTCCCAAGAAAGGAGGCAAGTGGCAGATGTGTATTGATTCAAGAGTAATAAATAGAATTAATATCAGGTACATTTTTCCATTGCCACGAATGGATGACATGATGGACTACTTTAGTGGAGCAGCATATTTTTTGAAAATAGATTTAAAGAGCGGATAACACCATATTAGAATAAGAGAAGGGGATGAATGGAAAAAAACTTTCAAAACCAATGAAGGTCTGTATGAATGGTTGGTGATGCCATTTGGGTTGAGTAATGCCCCTAGCACTTTCATGCACCTAACGAACGAGATGTTGAAGGAGCTCATTGGAAAATTCATGATTGTATATCTTGATGATATACTAATTTTTAGTAAGACCAAGGAATAACATTTTCAACACGTTAGATATGTTTTGGAGAAGTTATAGCAAAATAAGTTGCTGATAAATTTTTAAAAATGTTCTTTCTTTCATAACGAATTAGTCTATTTGGGTTTTGTGATTACAGAAAATGAGCTGAAAATGGATCCAGAAAAAGTTGCAACTATCTTCGAAGCTTGGAGTTCTCGTAGGTTGGCAAGTTTCTATTGCAAGTTTATAAAGAATTTTAATGGAATCTAGACACCCATGTTGGATACCATCAAAAAGGCAAGTTAGCCTTTCCATTGGACTAAAGTTGTAGAGAAAAGTTTCCAAGTATTGAAGAAGAAGATTACTGAAAGGCCAATTTTGAGATTGCTTGATTTTCACAAACTTTTCCAAGTTCGTTGTGATGCCAGTGGTACAACCATTGGAGCCTTACTCAGCTAGGAAGACAAACAAGTAGCTTACTTGAGTGAAAAGATAAATGAAAGTAGGCAAAAATACACGTCTTATGAGGAGTTTTATGTCGTCGTCCAAGCATTGAAGCATTGGATACATTATTTGTTGGGTAATGAGTTTGTGTTATTTTTTGATAATTCTGCATTACAGTATGTTATGGAGTAGCATAAGCTAAATCATAAACATGCAAAATGGGTTGAGTGCTTGCATAGTTTTACGTTCATATTGAAGCATATCAATGGTCAAGCCAATAAGGTAGCAGATGCACTAAGTAGAAGAGTTTTACTCTTACAGGAGAACATGATACAAGTGTTGGGTTTTGAACACCTGAGAGACTTGTATCAAACCGATGCAGATTTCAGGGAGGCTTATGAAGCCTACCAAAATCCTTGTTGGGGAAGAATAGTCCATGGCTGGACTATAAGTTACAAGAGGAGTTGTTGTTCAAGGGATGACAAATGTGTATTCCAGAATGTTCGATGAGGGAGAGCATCATCCAGGAAAAAGATAGTGGAGGTCTCGCTGGACATTTTGGCATTGATAAGACCTTGGATCAGCTTAGTCATTTTTACTATTGGCCGAAGATGTGAAGAGATTTGCAACGATATGTAACCAGGTGTAAAGTGTGTCAGTTGGCGAAAGGGCACAGTCAGAACATGGGGTTGTATACACCCTTTCCTATTCCAGACAGACCATGGGACTCAGTGAGTCTAAACCTTGTCTTGGGTGTGCCAAAAACTCAGCGGGGTTTTAACTCCATCATGGTGGTGGTGGACCATTTCTCCAAGATGGCACATTTCATCCCTTGCAGGAAAACCAGTGACACCACCCACGTAGCACATTTTTTTTTACTGAAATTGTCAGACTGCACGGCTTACCTAAGTCCATCATTTCTGATAGGGATGTGAAATTCACAAGACATTTCTAGTGCACCTTGAGGAAAAATTTGGATACAAACTTAAACTTCAGCTTCGCTTATCACCCACAGACCGATGGGCAAATGGAGGTGGTGAACAAGAGTTAGGAAACCTGTTATAGATTCTAGTTGGGGAAATTCACGAATGTAGGATCGTGTACTTACCCAAGAAGAATTTGCTTACATCAATTCACCAAATTGAAGCACGAGAAGTAGTCCTTTCCAGATCTTGTATGGAACTCATCCTCGAGGAGTACATGAGTTACAAGATTTGGGACAGTTAGAAAGAAGGAGTGCTGACAAGGAAGATTTCGCAAGAGCAATTAACGACCTACATGAGTAGATGAAGTTAGAATTATAGGACAACAGTCAAAGGTACAAACAGAAAGCAAATCTGAAAATATGGGAGGTACAATTTAACATAGGGGATCAAGTCCTAGCACATCTGTGCAGAGAAGGATTCCCTAAGGGTGAATACAATAAGTTAAATTTTAAAAAATTGGACCTTGCAAAATCCTGCATAAGTTTTATGCAAATGCCTATGAGCTGCAATTGCCTCCAGGTATAGGAATATCATGCATCTTTAATGTGGTGGATTTATTTCCATATGTTGCTAGTCCTGAAGGGGACAATTTGGTGCAGCAAAATAGGGATACCCAGGAAGAGAGTAGTTTGTGGATGACACAAATGCCTTCAGCTTAGCCACTTGAGATTAAAGGAATCCTGGATACACAAGTGGCCAAGTGGACTCGAAGAAAGGAGTACCTACAGTGCCTCATCAAGTGGAAGAACTGTCCCATTGTCGACAGTTCGTGGCTTGACGTAGGTCAGATACAACATGCAGGGTATTCTATCAAGGAGCTCATGGACTGGAGCCATGAATTTTCATCTACCCCAGGAGCCTGATGTAGGAGGATCCAGCTAAGAGAGGTCATGGCTGGAGTATTTGTCTTTGCAGATCAGAAGAAGCTTCAGTGAGTTTCTTTTATTAAGTTACATTTAGATTTCTAGTTAACAACACTTAGGACTTTACACTAAGTTTAAGGCTATCCCAGCCCACTGTTTATTTTTATTTACCATTCTTTTTATTTTTAATTTATTGTTTCAAATTAACTTTAGAATACAGAAAATGATGAACAATTATCAATGAATAACTAAAATGTAATGACCGATAGTTTAAATAACTATACAATGATCTTTAAGAAGGAGGGAAAAAGCCACTGTAATCATCCATCATAGTATTGAATAAAAAGAAGCATGCAATCATTTTGAGAAGCAAGAAAATATGAATGCATATATTGCAGCCTAAAGTTAATTTTTTTTTCAAACTTAATTAATTAAGTTCATCTACCCATTTCCTAATAGTGATAGAGAGCGAGAAATTATCACAGAGGCAAGAAGAAAATGTGGTTGAGTTCTATAAATCAACAGAGAGGGTTTGCATAAGAGACGAGTACAGCAAGCATCTACACGTACCAACAAACTTATATCATTCACATTTACTATTTTCTTTTCAAGATCTCTATATACATATAAATTTACAATCCAAGATACAAATATAAAGTCATAAACAAGCTATAGGCCGAACAATGAAATAGAGGTCATCCATAACAGTGCCGACATAATTACAATTTCATAAGTTAACAGCTAGAAGGCATAAATACACTGAACCATGAAATAGTGAGGCCGAAACTACAACCCTCGACAATAGACCAACTAAATACCGCAACCAAGAAACACTTTGAAATAGACAGATAGAGAAATGACGAGGCACGACCCTAGCTGATATAAGAGCGTAGGTGTCAGGGCAAGAGACCAGTGGCCGGTGAACCCAATTATTCACCTGTAGTGACAACCAAACAAGGCCATAAGAACCTAGGAAATAAAACCATAAAGATAAATTGAAAACAAGGATGAGGTTTAAGGAGAGCTCACTTACTAGAGGAGTTGAACCCTTGCAAATGGAGGAAGGAAGCTGCAGACCAAGGTCAGTCGCCACAGCGCTCGCTGCTCACAAGGAGTGACAAGTATTAGTAACAGTAGCAAACAAAGTAGAACCATAAAGCATGGAAAGAGAACTTACCTCTGTTCGAATCCTAGATGAGAGCTGAGAGTCGAGAAGCCTGACAACCATGACCTACAACAAAATGTCAAGCTTACGGTCAAATAGCAAAGCGAAAGCCTTGAGGACAAAAGTATAAATCAAAGCCATACAAGAACAAAAAAATTTATAGATCCGAGGCAACCCAAGAGTATAGCCAAAGTAGCACCCACAGAGCCACAAGATAGGTTGCCGACTATAGGAACCACAATCATAACAAATTCCAAACAGATGGAAACCCAAATATAGAGACTAAGGGTCCCAGACCCAAAATTACAGAACCGTCCTCTAAACATGAAACATTACCAGAGCTTGCAAACAGAAACCATGACGAAGAACCATCCAGAGAATATGACACTCGAAAGCCTCATGGAGCAGTAGTTAGAGCCCAGTAGCAGAGACCTCACCTTGAAGGAGAAGCAGAGCACCAGAACAACAACAGAATGACAAAGGTTAGGGTTTCTTTGGCATAGTGAAGAGGCCAGAAAAATGAAGCGCATGGATAGGAAAATCGTCCTCACAACATTAAGTCATCAGTACCGCACCATAAAACCAATCAACCATAAAAATTATCCACACAATCACACACTAATTATATATCGTAAGTGATTAGGGCTGGTCCCACCATTATCTTTGAAACTTGTTAGTTTTACAGACAATATAGGAGTATTGTCTATCAATGAAACAATGTTTTTCTCTATATGTATGTATATGAGAACAAAGCATTCAAGGATAAATTCATAGAGAACGACTAGGACCCACTACTCAGCTAGAATGTTGGTAATCAAATAATAATAGAAATACAAATATAATGAACTGAAACTTGTGAAACTAATCTACAAAAAAAGGGGAATAACATTTTCCTATTAAATCATACATATTTATATATTTAAAAACATAAAATAATATATAATATATGTGATCCATGATTTGAGGCTTAATTACCCTATGTAAATCACCTCCAATTCAAAATACTAGAAAACAACTAAATTCATACAATGACTGAGTTCAAGCTTATACAACAAAGAGTCCCACAAAATCCAGGGAATTGGTTTCAGGAAATTCCTTATTAGGAAAATTACTTATAAAGTAAAACAACTTGAAGTCAATAAAGTTTATCGAAAAGTAGCCCATAGCTTGCACAAGTTGTAACTGAGCTCTAGAAAGTTATATCTACATTAAAACGATTACAACAACAATAAGTACTTCTGGTCGGAAAAAGGATAGGGTTGTAAATTGAGAAATCAAAACATAGAATCAAAGGTTGCTAATGATAATCAACATAATAGATTAATATTTAAGAGTAATGAGATTTTGTTTTTAGTTATAACTATTAATACAATTCCAAATATGACACTCTCGTTGAGCGATTTAGGAAAATCTTGCAGGTAAATCCTAATTGCTTTCATTTTTAGAAATTTAATTGCCAAACAATTCAATTCTAATTATTTGTACAATTTCCTTGCTTCGATAAATAAAAGAAACCTAACAAGTTTAAGGGCTTATATTTCCTTTACAACAAGGCTAACATTATAGTTGCACCTCAATTGAAGGGACTGACGGTAAAAACTTGTTATCTTAAGTGGATCTGGAAATCAATATAGGACTCCACTTCATTGGTGATAGTATTACCAAATTGTAACGTGTGTTCATAAAAGACTAGACTATTGTTAAGATATGATTCCAGCCCGTGAAAATATTAAATGTAGTGGAAGGAATAATCAAGTGGAGAATTTACCTCAAAGGCTTCTTGGCAATCGATATATGCTACATTAAAAATGGATTGCTATCATTAGTTGCAAGCCAGGACAAAGTGAGGAGGTACTGTAACCGAGAATAGGCTTTCATTAAAGAAAACAAGTTCATCTTCCATCACCATGAACCTCTAGTTCGCAGAGCCCAACACTAGCAGCCAAACTTTTAACAAGAGTTGAAATGGGGTTAATAAAGCAAGTTTTGTAGGTTTTAAAAAAATGAGGCGAAATTATTAGATATTACCAATAATATCTTGAGAAGACCTTCGAACCCTGTTAGCACAGTGGAATAAATGGGTTAAATCAAAGGGAGTAATTGTGGCAGTTTTATTTGTTTTGAGGAAAATTTTGAGTAAAAATAACTCACAGAAGCCAATCTTGTCGTGGCATTGGAACTAGGGTTGATAACTCTAGCTAATTCGCTTCCAAGCCCAGAGATCCCAAGGAATAAAATTTCGTGGAAGGGAAGAATTGGATAAGGGTTTAGCTGGAAGACTAAGGAAAATATTATACCCATGAAACTGGAATCAAAATGATTAAATTGTGGCTGTAATTGCAGGGAAAACCTTACTAGTTTCAAGAGTATGGTTGTAACTCCATCGGTTGCAGAGAAAACTCCTTTATGGATCCAATGTTTCAAATTCTTTGAGGAACTGCCCAAGGGAGAGTGGAAATTACCAATGTAACTCCTCGCCCCATCCGAAACGTCCATTCCCAACCCTAGGAATTCATCCATTCGATTTTTCCACACGTGGAACAAGGGAAATGTCGCATTTAACCTAGTTGTATAAAGTTAAAAAAATAATAATGAAATGAACCATGATGTGTATCTTGCGAAGTATAATCCCAAATATTATCCCAACCTAACCATATAGTAGCATGAACCAAGAGTAAGTAGCTAGTCCTTAACTCGTGAGTGAGTTGCTACTCCTTAAATTATTTGATACTTTCCATTGTTCCTATTATGGTCTTATATTTCGTAGGATGAGTTGTTTTTACCTCATGATTTATATTTGAAAAATGTAAATAATGTCTCCTTTTTGAAATCTCTCTCTCTTTCTCTCTCTCTCTATATATATAGAAAAATAAAAGAAAAGAAAAATAAATTGTAGGGGAGAGAAAAAATAGAATAAAGAAAGAAATGAAAGAAAATAAAAGAAAAACAAAAAACAAAAAAAATATATATATGAAAATGTCCCCCTCGGTGAGCAAGGCTAAATGCCACCAAGAAAAATTAAAATTGCATGAAAACATACTTCATGAATTTTTGTAAAGAAAGTGTGCAACTTGTTTAAATGCCACATTGTAAATAAAAGAGCTAGATTTTTTTTTTTCTTTTCTGGATAAAGACTAAATCTATTAAAAAAGGAAAAAATATAGTACAATCAAGCCTGGAAACAGGCAGAGCAGAGATGCACGGGAACCGGAGGTGATCGGAACTCAACCTCATTCCAAAGAGACAGATAAGGGAATGGCCATAGAGAACATAGGACTACATCTGGAAAAAACAGAGCAGAGAAGCTACCCCTAAGGGTTATTTCCTACAACACGACATTTTTTGCCTTTTTTCTTGTTCACTTTTGTCCACCCAGTGGAGTTTGGCTGACTCGAAACAAGTTGTAGATTATTCTGATCTGACTGCTAAGCATCCTTCTCAGAATCTGAGGACAAAGAGAAATGAGAGCGTTTCTGGGAAATCTGAGGATTAGAGGGAGCCTCCGGAACAGCTAAGGGAGCGTCCCTCGGAATGTCCTCATTCTGCATATCAGCTTCAACTTCCTCATCAACCTGCACATCTGCATCAGATTCCTCCTCCTTCGAGCTCGAGAAGTCTAAGTCGTTCAACGGACGAGGAGGCTCAAATGGATTCCATCTTTTGGATTTGGGCTTACGGTTCAGATTCTTCTTTTTATGTTTAAACTGTGAACATGTACTCTGAAGGTGCCCTATTTGATGACAATGGCAACAGCGGAAGGCTGTATTCTCGTAATCCAGTGACTGAGTCCAGTGGAAATCTCCAAACTTGAGGTTAATCTCATCCGGCAGTCCTTTGCTGATGTCTATTTCTACACACAGTCTGCCGTAGGTGAAGAGACCATTATTCCTTCTTGAGGTATCTGTAGCCAGGTATCGTCCTAAAGTATTCCCAATGGCTAAGAAGACAGAGAAATCCCAAAAATGAGCTGGAAGATTTGGGAGCCTGACCCAAATGGGAAGCTTGGAGATTACTGTTGTAGAAGGGTCGAAATCAGGAAAGCAGGGGGTAAGAAAGAGCCTAGCTGAACCCCAGAACCAAGGGCCTCCCGTTAAGGCTTTATGGTAGTCTTCGTTTGAGTCAAAAACCACCAGGGAAAAACCTTTTTAACATAGGAATATTTTACATTTTTTTGTCCAAGAGGAATGGACACATTGATAAAGATCTGTTGTGCGAGGCCATAGCCCATTAAATCTGCATATGAGTGCTGATTCTGAAAAAATCTGATAGCGGTTCTCAACCCCAGAATTAGAGAAGCTAATGGAGGGAATTTCCTCTGATTTATCAACCAGAAACGGCTTTGGAACACCATTTAGCTGGGCTGCCTTAGAAGAATCCTGAGGTTGGCCAGCGTTTTTGCGTGCTGCATCTTTATAAGAGAAAGATGGTGCCGAGGAGGTTTGCCCGAAGTAACCACCTCTTAAACGAAAAGAAGCCCCAATAGAGGCGTCCTTTTGAATGCTGTAGAAGGAGAGAGATAGGGGTGGCATAAGTTGTTTACCCTGATATAGTAGTCTGAGGCAAGAGGAGGGAATCCCCAGCCTGCATTCAAGTTTTTGCAGAAGATCCTGCACAAGGTCTACTGCATGCACCCATAACATTGTCGTTTTACCTGAAAGGTTGAGTTGGATCTGAAATGCAGGGGAATCTTCAAGCAGATCTGGCGGTTTCAAGAGCGAGAGCTGCTTCAGAGATGAGATCGTTTGACCCTGCCGCCTGTTAATAGCTTGCCCATAGATATGGGTTTTCTTGAGGCTCCAAGATCTGCTGGGCTTCTAATCTGATGCTTTGATTCCAGATCTACGTAACTGACGGCTATCCTTAGTCAGGACGCCTGATTCAGATCTGAACCTTGACCCTGCAAACATAGCTTGGAATAAATTGGGTGAGAAAGAAGCAAGAGGGTAGAACGCTATTGACCTTGCTGCAGGGTCGGTGTCTTGACTTCGAATTTTGGGGATTCGATGAATGCAGATCTATAATAATAACTGCAGATCCGTGACCCCATTGAGCAGATCTATGACATTGTGTCCCTCCGATTGGATGCCACTGAAAATTTTCATCAGAAAATGCTCCCCTTTCCTTACACATTCA
Organism: Pinus taeda; assembly: GCA_000404065.3. Classification (NCBI taxonomy): domain Eukaryota; kingdom Viridiplantae; phylum Streptophyta; class Pinopsida; order Pinales; family Pinaceae; genus Pinus; species Pinus taeda. The sequence continues at coordinate 206,394 of APFE030134789.1, forward strand.
GTGATTCGAGCGCCCGGAAGGAATGTGAGGCCTCCAAAACCTTCTGCGCTGAGGCTGATTGCGTCTTCCTTCTTCAAGACTCCGAGCTTCACTGGCGAGGAGACCATGAAACAACGTAAATCTTTGAACCCCGCTGCAGGCAGTGTAACTTTAAGAATGGTCCAGGATCTGGGTTCTGTGGAGTGAACGAGGAGCCATGATTCGCACCAGGAGAATGCCTTGTCTGTGGCGGAGAAAACGTGCAGCGCGGCTGGTAGCAGGGATCCAAAAGCCACAGAAACCCTCGACGCCATCGCTCCGGTCCAAAAAATATCAATAAAAGAGCTAGATTAGTGTAGTTAATCACACCATTTAATTGTGGTTAACTCAGAAAGAAAAACTAATCAAAAACCTTAAAAAAAATAAAAGGGGCTTGCAAAATCAAATGCGCCCTAGATTTGATTAATTTGGTTTAAATTAGTTCATTTTAATTTAAAATAAATTTATCATGTGGTTAAACGTGATTAATTATTTGTAATCATATAATTATTCATAAACATTTCAAATATTCTAATAAGGTTAGAATGTGACAAAAAAGTTATGTCGACATGTGATTATCAACAACACAAGACTGAGCAGTTGAGATGTCCCTCGCCCCCAATGGCAAGGGAGTACTTTCAGACCCCCTTGAGCTCCATCCCACTTAACCCACGGGGGGTTTCCGAAAGGCTCCATTATGTATCAACCTCACCATGCTTCGTACCCGCCTATCCTTTTCAGTCATCGTGCTCCCCCTCCCCCTCTGAAAAGTCATCCGACGTTGACCATTTGCTCTCGCTCCAACGATGATTCACCACCTCAGCTGACCTTCCCTCCACTCATCGTTTTCCAACTGACCACCGCAAACCCCAATCCCCCAAATTTTCGTCCGTCAAACCTTTCCATATTTACTCTACCACTCCCAATCAAACCTTGCCATCTGGCACTCCCTCGCGTAGATAAGCAAACCATTAGAACAATTATACCTCTCCTAATCCCTTTGTAACCAGAGGAAAATCCTGTGTTACACCCTCCTATTGACCTGGACCATCTTCCCTTAGTCTATCTACAGTATAAAATTGTTGAGACAAATTATGAAATTGACTTGTTCGAACTTCACAGTTGGTTGAAGCATAAATTCTTGTACCAGAGGGATGAATTTAATCTATGGGAGTCTACCTTCCCTCAATTCATGTTCCCACAAACCCATCATTTCCCTAATCTAGTCTCCTGGTGTCAATTGAGCTATGTACCCTCCCAAACAGAAATTATGAGTCAAAATGGTGAAATTTTGATCACCATCGTAGTCAAATCCATATCTCAAATTATCCAATTAGTAATTTTGGAGTCTTCCAAGCCACTGTTAGTAGAATCTCTCAAAGAGGTCTATAAGAATTTAACCTTCCCAAAAAAAGCTAAGATATTTCAAATATTTCTTCTCGGATATGCTCAATTATGTGAAACAAGCCCTACATATTCATCTTCTATGTTCCTTGAGGTAACCAAGAAAATAATCAACATTATATCATACCTACTTGGTTATCCCTCTAATCAGTGGATTGATGAGGCCATTGTTGGCTTCTTGTCAATTTTTAACATTGTTGAGAAACGAGTTATTTTTAATTACAACAAATATATTACAGATGGAATGCATGATCAATTCATGAAGTTTCCTACAAAGGGAGATTTAAAATATTTTGTTCTCTTAGTTTACATGTTTATTTATCATCAAAGAGACATGTTTCCCTTTACTTTTCAGAAAATGGATGAGCAGGGTAATGCTCAATGAGTCATACAGTTGACCTCTCTAGTTAAGTAAAATGGCATAGAGTTTACCTTCACAGACTATGTTGATCAGTTCTTGTACACAGTTATTTTTCTTCTACATAGCAATTTGGAGCCTAGGATAGGAGCATATATTCAAAAGGTTTTGTATCTTAGTGACTAGGTGAAGACAGGTGAATGGTATTTATAACAAAACTAGACCGAGATCGAAGTCTATGGGTGTGAATTGCCACCCTAGAATCTACTAAAATCTGTTCCCATGAGACTATTCTCATTAGAGTATATTAGACAAATGATACAAATGGATGACCTACATTCTGTGGCAGCTAAGAAGAATGCATAGTTTAAAATCATAGCACATGTTGGACCTTTTGTGTGCAATACTAGAATAGCTGGTAAAGAAGTCGATTCGTTGTTCAAGCAATTAAATTTAAAGTTGATTTTCACTTGGTATTCTAACCCTTTTGGTCTAATTTCAATGATGTGGGTGGATCAAAAGACTACTCCCTACGCACATACTCCTTTCTCAGAGACCAAACAATACATGAACGAAGACCATTGGGAGGAGAACACATCGCAGGAAGTTGAAGAGCAGATTTTTTCGACAACCACCTCACAGACACCAATCCCTCAGGAGAAGCATGATAAAGGACCCAAAGAATAAGTGTCTTTTCCAGTGACAGAAATTGAAGCTAAGCAATTCTTAATCTATACAAAGAATCCTAAATAGAATCCACCACCAGTTTTTATGCAGGAATATGAAGAAGGAAAAACTACTATAGTCATGACTCATAAACATGTTTCAACAACCTCAGAAGTCATTTTTGTAGGTACAAGACACAAGGACATTTTTTTAGGATCTCCATCTTCCTCTCCTACACAAGATCCTCCAAAAGCACCACACACATTTGACTTGGCTCAACACAATATTGAGCCTAATGTTTTTTTCAAATACACGGCAATCAAAAAGAGGAATGAGATGTTGAAAGCCACAACTTACACATAATTTTGGAAGCAGACAACTACATCACAACACACGCTCCTTTCGGCATTCGATACAGAGAAGGGAGAAATGCAAATTGCATTCCTTGAAGCTAAATTGCGAGCCCCAAGGACATGAGTAGACTATAAATAATCTGTGTTTAGTTTTGATACACAATAAATTCATCGAATATATCAAATGGATATGCACAAATAAACCAGTGAAATGATGTAATCTACAGTAACTAATGCTTCCATGTTTGCTTCTAGATTGTACGTATCATTAAACAACACACAGTCACAGCCAAAGTTGGGAAGGATTTCATCCTTAGGCGAGGTGACCAGGATCAAGTCACTAGAAGACTTGGTGATCAAACTAGGATACAATCCCAAAGATGTAAAGGCAATAGAAGATCTTGTCAAAATAAAGGATGTTGATATTGCAACATTGACGAAGCAACTAAAATTACCTACCACAGAAGATCCATAGGCTAAGGAAGTTGGAGAGACAGAAAAGTAGAAAGAGCATATATTCTGAATAGTGATTGAACAAAATAGCCAAATCGAGAACATGGAAGTAGAACTAGAGAAACAACTCAAAGAAAAAGAGAAGGCGTGAAAATCGGCCATAGTTCCACGTACAAGAGTCCCAATTTCAGTCACCACAACCTCAAGAGAATCTACATCAACTTTAGCCCGAGACAGGCATTAGATTCTGCAAGTGAATCTGTTAAAGCCATGGATGATCTATCCATTCATGAACAAGAAATTGTTAAGTTAAAATCTGATTTCAAGACACCGTGGGAACAAAGATTAAAAATTGATAATTTTTATGTAGCAGAGTTGAATAAAACCCATCATCTTAATCTAAAAATTGAATAGTTGTAGTGAATAAGTTATTGCTCAAACTCTCGCCAAAGCTAGAGAAAAGATACAGACAAAATCAGTGAAGCCATCACAGAAATATGGCATTCCATACATATTATTTTCGAATAGCAAGAATTGTTACAGATCTCCAAAGAGGTAATAAGGCAAATCAAAATAGACTTAGGACAGAAACCTCGAGAATCAACAACAATTATTAAATTCTTAAATTCCAAAAACAGAGAAGAATTAAAGCAGCTAGGAATTCAAGATAGAAAAGAGACTATTCTAGAAGTGAAGAGGATGCACACCAAATGAAACCTTATGCTACAACTAGACAATATATGTCAAAATTTAGAAACCAACATACAAATATTTCATAAGAATATGCAGGTACTAAACAGGGAAGGTCTACAAGGACTGATTGGTGTGGAAGATAAACTCTTGAGCTTGACAAAGTACTAGGAGAAGCTATGCACTATTGCCCAAGACAAGTAAAGATTTGCAGGTATAAAGGGGCATATAATAGGGAAAGCATTGTGGGAGGCCTTAGATCTCAACTTGTTCATGAGTCATGAGCTTACACATTTGTTCATCATCAAACAAACTTTCCAAAAGTACAAAGATGTGGATGAGACCTATAGAAAATTAGTTATATTTTCTATTCTGAATGAAGATTGATGGAAGAGGATGTCTGAATCACTTGAGTAATTTTTATCTTTGACACAAAGCAAAACATTGCAACAAATTTGGAGGCTCAGTCATAAATAATCATCCCTAATAATAGCGCGAGAAGTTCAAAAATTCATAAATTCTTGTACTACTGTGATCAATTTTTAGATATTCTTATGATCGTATCTTGATCTTTAGAATCAATATATTTTGTAATATTTTCTATAAGTAATTAATAATTCGAGGTATGAAGGGTTGGGACTTGTTTGAAGAAAATGACGTGTATTGTAAAGAAACTCAAAGAGCCACCATTAATGAGATTTTTAGTAATATAGTGAAATGATTACAATATTCTTGTGTCATTTTTACATGGGAAAGTGCATCTCTCTTTGTCAAACTATTTTCTTTTTTTCTCATATGTTATTCTAAAATCTGAATTATTCTAAGAATATAAAGAACATAATTTGTTTGAATGTACACTATGTCCCTCACTTAAGAATATTTTTTATGTTTTCCACTAAAGATTAAAATATGAATATTTAAAGGCTTTGTTTTGAATTGGATTTCTAAATCTTTTCCTCTCCTTCACACCATAAATTTTAAATGATGCAGTGAATTTGCCTAACTTTCCGTGTAAGGTTAGTCTGTAAACTCTGTATTTGATCATACAAAACCTTTGACTCCCTTTGCCCAATCGCATTTCTTCCAAGTTTCAACACAACAACACAAAAAGCCCAAACTTGAACTTTTTAGCTAACCTAAGATAAATAAAGCTAAATCATAAAGAGAGATTTGGAAGGGCTACATTCTGAGTTTCCAAAATGGTTCCCTGCTTACCTCTGTGATTTTTTTTTTTTTTTTGTGTGAAAAACTAAAGAGTAATAACACTTTTAAACCCTGGGTTGGAAAAAGAAAACTAAGAATTTAACGCATGCTCAATGAAAAGTAAGCTGATATCAAATAATGATGGTATTAGCTTTCAATGCAATAATATAAATGCATAAAAAACTAATTTAATTATGTTGTTAATTATGTTGAAATTAGAGGATGTTACAAGAAAATAATTATTTTATGAGTTATGAATTCCCTTATCACGATTAGCATTATTAACTTTATAGAAAATTTACATAAGGAAGCATTAGAATTACCACATTGATCAATGCACACCATGGTAGCCCAATTGATTAGTGCGCACTGAATCGAAAAACAATCCCGAGGAATATTGTGGGGCTTTGTGCCAGAGGTGGTTTCTTAAAGATTTTCGACTAATTCTCTACACACTGCTAATATCATGTAAAATATTTGAATAATTAGCTTTTAGCTTATTCGTATTTAGTGATGAGAGGTAGAACCACGATCTTCATAAATTATCATTTGTTTGTGAAATTTAAACGAATGTTTAATAAAATGAACAAGATAATCGAAGAAAAAACCAATATACGCCGCCACAAAAAGCATGCGGATTCCATGAATAATGTCCCCGCAACGTAAGCACGAATGTCAACCGAAAATTCAAAAAAGTGAAGTGAAAAGCAACCATATTTATCTATATTTCTTTACTTTACGTTTGTCTAGTCTTTATGAGGGGAGTGCAGTTTTGGATAGCAAGCAATATTTCTTAATCTATTTAATGACGGTATATGTTTACAGTTTAAATTTGATGGGGGGCATATACTATATATCTTATAAACTGATAAATAAGCTGTCTTTTTAGTCCCTGCCCTTCGGGCTGGCAGGGACTATAGTAATCGGTTTTGCTCGATAGCATTAGTTCGACACAATAATTGATAAATGCATTTGAGCTTAAACCAAAGTTTCCGGAAAGAACATATCAGAAAATACAATATTTTATCCTCTTAGCCAATCAACGCAATTTCCTTCTTATTTGGCCTCAAAACTTGGTATACAAGCTCAAAACTTAGGAAAAAGTTGGAAAAAGTTAGGAGAAGTAGACCAACTTGACACCTTCCAGAACTAATGCTATCTTTGCATTAGCATTAATTTGCTAACATTAAATGTTAAAGTGATATATTAGTGAACTAGAACTAATTTATAAGTAGCTCTTGCCAACCCATGTCCCATGCTTGCTTCGCTGTCTGTCTGCATGTTGATTTGGTGTTGATTCGGTGCCTGCATGAGAATCCCAGGTCTCTGTCTTCATAACTCACTGCCTACATGCTCTGCGCTCCCACAGACGGCTCTGAAATTAATCAGTTTTCCTCTTCTTGGATCATCAATTGGGGCGGCTTTCTGCTTGGCCCGGTTCTGCTCCTGGAATTAACTACCAGCGCAATACTAAAATTTGCGAGAAAGACTCAATTCAGACATAAAATCACATGGTAAAATCACTAGAAACATTTAATCTATTTTTACTAGTTCTCTTTTTTTCTGAAAGAAATTTAATCTATTTTTACTAGTTAGAAATTTAATCTATTTTTACTAGTTCTGTTTTTTGTCGCCTGAGAAATTATTCTATCCATTAGTCCTTGTGGTTGATACTCCGTGACAAACATTAACTGTAACTAAAATAGGTGCCAATAAGTATTTTCAGTAAAATCTATAGGAGAAGAAGGGCATCTTTGGGGCGGTGTAATCTATATATAACGCGGGCTTGCTCTATAGTTGAACCCACAAGAGGAAGAGTGTTGAAGTCTTGTGGAGAGTGCTATCGCACTATTGCACAATACCATTCTCTGTCAGACTCAAAGCTTCTAATGGACTGATATGGAGTTCATGGTAATCGATTTTCTTTTCAGTACATTATTGTGAATGATTTGTAAATTGTTATTATTTCCCGGTGTTTATTTTATATTGATTTTAGTTCTATTCTAATTGTCTCATTAACTTGTGATATTTGCATTATTGTTTATTTCATTTGTTGTATGCTACTGTGTGTTCTATTAACGCTATCATTGCAGGACAAGTCAGCGTTGAAATCAGGTTTTATTCTGAATTTATGCAGGCTAATTTGCGTTAGTAAATAACTATTTATTACTAGTTATAAATTTGTCTTGATTTATTATATGTATTGTAGAGAGATACATGCCTATCTCATATAAATTTTATAATGAATTTAAGTATTTAAATGGATTTAAATATATGTAAGAAAAAAGTTTCAGTAAATAGTTATTAAAGTAATTACCGTAGAACCAGTCAGATCTAAAGATATACCAGAACTTAGCTAAGTATTTTAAAACTAGAACTAAAAAACAGTGTATTTTAAAACTAAACTCACATTCGGATCGCAGGTAGCGTTGGGTTCGGGGATGTTAATGCCCCAGGTTTTGACAGAACTCTGCAAGCTGTCCACGCATGTCGGGCAGCCAAAACAGGGCAACAACGGCTCCTGTCAAGAAGCCCCTTTCAGCCATTAACACAAGCCTAAAGACCAAATTTAAGCTCGAAAAAGAAAAAGAAACTCGCCAAAAATCACCAATATTTGGAGGTTGTATGGTACCACCGAGTCCGCCAAGACATGGCTATTTGGCTGCCTTTCAACGCGCCCTTCCTGTAGCGATCCCACGAGAATTTAACCAGCATAATTTCTCCATAACCGTTCTTGAACCAGCGTAAATTCCCCGGAACCATTCTTGAAGCTAGAATTTCAATTTGTGAAACACATAGCAGTGAATGGGTTAAACTTGTCCTTTCTGAGCTGCAGCCTTTTCTCCTCCTCATCAACTGGAATTGCAGGTATGGTGTAATTCGAACTGGGGAATGAAGCAAACAGAGATCCCCTCCTCACATTGGCTGCATTCCCCTGCACAAAACAATGACCCAAATCAAAAAACAAGTAAATGCACATGAAATAACAAAAGTTGACGAAATTGAAAACTATGATACGTTAAATGTACATGAATTTAATGAATTACTGGCCGCTATCGAAAGAGCTGAAATGGCTACCATTGCCATGGATTCACTTGCGTGCTTTGTATGTTATGGTGCGACCAGTTATGAAGCCGATAAGCGACCTTCTTGACTGCTGATCCCACCTGACTGCTTCGACCTGATCAAAGACCTGTCTTCAGCGAACGAACTGCGGTATCTGGCTTGCTTGCTAATTGACACTTGGGATTCATGCAAACACTACATTCAGACTGGGTCCGCTGAGTTACACAAAACCTGAGGCATAATCGTACCGTGCATCGAGAATCATGCCATTATTATTCTCTAAGGATATAAAATAGAATTAATTTTAGTTTACTAGAATCTAGAACTTAAAAAATACATTTTAATGTTAATGATATTTATTTCATAGGTGTCTAGATACACTATATATCGATAATGTTCTAAAACACTCATAAATGTATAAGCTAAACATTTAAACATAAGCACAATATTTATATACAGTTGAATTCTTAAAATTTCGCACTTATATACCGATTTCACTTTTGACCCAGAAAACAGTAGTATACTCTTTCGCATATTAAAGACTATACAATCTGCTATTTCGTATATGTAAAAGCAGAGGTGCATATGTTGTTCTGAATTATGAGGCTAGATACGCAAAGATACTGAAAGAAGCTTTGCAAGAGACCTATATTTATATCGTTGTTTTATATTTTTACCTTTATCACCAACCATTCTTTTCTTGTGGAAGAATGGTGTGGTGGATTTTCATTGTTACTTGTTGCTGCTGCTGGAGGTTCATTAACGCATTCCACGTTACTTGTTGCTGCTGCTGGAGGTTCATTACTGACAAAGGACTTTATGAACTACGCCAAATGCAGTACATTCTACTCATTGTTACGATCCAGAGCTGGATGCTTCTAGTTCTAGTAATCTCAGTATGCTTTTGTTATGGAGAGAATGCCCGGAAGCGATTGCTGCAAGCCTATGACAGCCCACGCAACCATATTATTGAGCGCTTCCTATATCGTTAACTCTGCACTCTATAATTTGTCTGCTAATGGCTATATATATATATATAATATATATATATATATATATACACCTCTTGCTCTTCTGGCCACTATTACAGGATTGCATTTTGAACACATTAGAGATTTCCTTCTGCGTGAGAAACTTCCGCAATGTTTTTAATGTTTTCTCGTACTTAAGCCATCAAGTTTTGTTGGGTTAATCTCGGTAATAACTGCAAAACTATTGACAGGGCAACGTCTAAATATGCTTCATGCTTCATGCTTCGCTCTCCTGCAAACTGTAAGACTATTGACATATGCTTCGCAGCAAACTGTATTATGCTTCGCTCTCCTGGCAAGCTGCGGACTTTTTGTTTGACTATTGGGCTGGGGCAGGGACTAGCTGCCCCGCAACCCGCCTTGTTGGATATGGTAGTTTGTTTAGATTCGTCATACTTATACTTTTAAATTTAATGTTGGGCATATAATATATATCTTATAAACTGGTAAATAAGCTTTGCCTTTTTGCGTCTTTTTGGATATGGTGGTTGGTTTAGATTTGTCATCAAATATCGAAATCGGACATCCTGATAAATTCCCTTTATCCTGGATTTATGAAGCATAGTGGAAATTGTAGAAGAACAGTGGTAATTTTTTTGTGCCAAACTTTTTAGTTCCTGATTTTATGTTAAAGCAATCTTGGACTATTGTCAGGTGAAAGCAATCCGGTCTGCTTCATTACTTCGATCAGAGTCTGTATGATCCTTCCCTTCACTGTTTCCAAGAACACGTGAAGCTATTGCTTGCTAGGGTTGATAAATAGTTGTACATCATGATGAATATATGGACACCTCCATAATGTTCACATTGCATATCAAAGTGTTCAAATGGATATGGACAAGCAACACGAATGATTAAATAATGTTATCATTAACGACAATGCTAGAGTTGATAAATACTTGCTAGGGTTGATAAATTAACGGCTTGCTAGGGTTTATAAATACTTGTACATAGGGAAGAACACATAGGGAAGAATATATGGAAATCTACAAAATATTTACATTGCATCAACGAAGTGTTTAGTCGGATATGGATATATATCACTAATAATTAAATAATGTTGTACTCATTAATGTTGTGATGTTATTGATCTAGTTGGATGTTTGTGGCTACTTATCTATCACATTTATGCCTTATGATTTTTTTTTTAGTTTCTCAGTTTCCGTAATTATAGCACAATTTACTATTTTTAACAGTTTTTCGGATCTTGAACTTCCGGAACTGTTTTCAGGCCCTAAACGATGTTTTTTGGGAAATCTGGGAGCAACATGGGTCTATGGGCCAATGTTTCTCTTGGGTCTATAGACCAATGTCGCTCTTCCCAAAGTTATAGTTCTTGGATAGATCTTTCTAATGAGTTATTGTATGCATCAAACGGAGATCGGGTGACAAGGTTATGACCCCTGGGAATTGATGTAGCAATTTACCCAAATGGGGCCCACAATTTGACGTTTCATCTTCTAGGGTTAGCTTTTGGGATGTTAAGGGTTTTCCATTATTTCTCAAAAATAAATATGCCTTCGAGCCTCATTGTAACAGAGTTCAGAGGCATGTAGCCACCACATCTCCTCTCTGAAATAAGCTACCATCGCCCTAGCTGGTTTATTTTCAATTCTATTTATAGGCATATTTTAGTGTTTTACATTAAGGAAATGAAGCATTACTTCCACTGCATCTCTGTGTTTATGGTTGTCTCTGTGATTTGTTGTGTTCCTGTTTAAATCTGAATTACTTGTATCAGATCGGTCTATTTTTTCTCTGTTTTTCTTTTGCATGTCTCCAACGAGGTTGCGATATAAAGAGTTAGGGCTTTAACTGGTCGAACCTTTGCAAAACCAGCCTTGCAAATCCCAATGATCTCCCATGGCGGATGAGAAGAAAGACGAGGGGGCAAGAGATCCTATCAAAATCTTACTTGAAGAAGCCCTCGAGCAACAAAAGAATGTGATGATGGACAACTTTTCTTAGATCATTTAGCAGCTACCCAAAGGCGACGCATCGGCTTCCAACAGTTACTCTAGAAACACCACACCCTTTAAGATACAAGTTAATTTTGAAATCCACATATTCGAGGGTTAGATAGACGTAGATGTCGTAGATACATGGTTAAATCTGCTAGAAGGTTATTTTTTATTGAATTTCCGAGTAGGGAAAAGATTGTTTTCACTCTTATCAAAGCAAACCCCCATGTCAAGGATTGGTGTTAAACCTATTGTGCACAGAAGAATGAAAGTACAGACTCACTACTTTTAGCCACACCCACTTGAGATTCATTCCGCGATGTCGTCAAGGAGCAGTACTACCCTATGAAAAGTTATGAGGACAAATACATCAAATGGAGCACACTGCGGCAGGGAAAGGACCAAGATGTGCTAGAGTTCACAAAGATTTTTCATACCCTTTGCACACAGTTGGGTATTAAGGACTTTGAGCTGCATTTGGTACTCAAATACTGCGATTGCTTACATAGATACATTGAGAAAGAAATGGAGTTCCTGAACATCTTTTTGCTTGGTATGGCATACCGATATGTTGTCGAAATCAAGCAAAAGTTCAAACAGAAGAAGCGAGACTTTAGATTTGCAAATCCGAAGACCAAAGGACAAAGGCAAGGCAGGGTGATCGAGGACAACCTATCGAAGCCGCAAGAAAAAAACAATAGCATGAAGTCGAAGAAGGACATAGGAAAGTGGTGTGAATTCCACAAGAGTCCCACTCATAACACAAGTGAGTGTCGGACCAAGCAGTCGCTGGTGGCCGAGTTGAAGGCTTCAAAATCAGACACATGTTCCGACCCTGAGTTAGAACCTGACAAGGGGAATGGGAAAGGGAAGCAGATCATTGATGTGGAGTCCAACATCACTGTTGCCACTGCTAAGATCCAAAAGAATGAGTCTGAAGACCCAAAGGAGGGCGGACATCTTTTCCACCCACAGATGTGGGTGAAAGGTTTTTCGCTGCAATTCATTATCAACAGTGGAAGCCAAAAGAACCTCATTTCAGTAGAGGTTGTGAAGCAGTTGGCCCTACTGACTACGTCACACCCACAGCCGTACAGTATCGGGTGGCTTCATGAAGGACGAGATCTCAAAGTTTGCCATTAGTGCCGCCTTCCCTACAGCATCAAGCACTTCATAGATGAGGTATTGTGTGATGTTACACCTATCGATATTTGTGATGTATTATTAGGCCAACCATACTTGTGAAAGCGACATGCTCTGTATGAGTCAAGGCCTTGTGCTATCATTATTTCCTTGGATAATTCATTATATAGGATACCAGAAGTAACACCACCTACCCCCACCTCTTTGCTCTCTACTAAGAAAGGTAACAAGCTCATCTCACAGACTAGGAAATTCATTTTGTGTCTGGTTTGCTCCCAAAGTAAGGGGAAGATCATCACCGCATCCAAAACCTCCGCGAAGGGTTCCTCCACGCAGTAGCAGCAACAGAGGGATACGGTCATCAAAAAACATAGAAACCTCTTCTCCTCACACACAGGGGTACCACACAAGTTTCAGGTGGGCAGAAAAGTCTGGTTGCATTGATAGAAAAAATGCCTTACCAAAACCCATGAGAAGCTCAGACCACTCCAACATGGTCCTTACATTATTACCAAGGCTATGGGAAACAATGCTTTGGAGCACAACATTCCTCCATTCCTTCACCTGCACCAAGTGTTCAATGTGTAATGCCCTCGACCATGCTTCCCACCATTATTGGACACATCCGAAATTGTAGAACTCCTCACCAGGGACCAAGTTCAGCACATGGAGGAAGTCAACCCAATGGGGACCATTAGTTCTTAAAGGGGGAGGAATGATTCAGGTGGATGTTGGTGGCCACCCACCTATTCTATTTGGGCCCTCACGTCCGTCTCTTTCAGTTTTTTAGTTTATGTAATTGTAGCACAATTTACTATTTTTAGTAGTTTTTCGAGTCTTGAACTTTCGGAGCCTTTTCGAGGCCCTAAACGACATTTTTTGGGAAATCTGGGAGCAACATTGAAACATGAATTGATGTTGTTCTTCCCAAAGTTATAGTTCTAAGATAGATCTTTCCAATGAGGTGTTGTACGGGTCAAATGAAGATTCCATGCCAAAGTTATGACCCCGGGAAATTGATGTACCAATTTACGCAAACGGGGCCCACAATTTGTTTTTTTATCTTCTAGGATTAAGTTTTAGGATGTTAAGGGTTTTCCATTGTTTTTCAACAATAAATAGACTTTCAAGCCTCATTGTCGTAGAGTTCATAGGCATGTAACTGCCACATCTCTTCTCAGAGATAAGTTACCGTCGCCCTAACTAGTTTATTTCCAATTTTGTTTGTAACCATATTTCATATTTCAGTATTTTACATTAATGAAATGAAGTATTATTTCCAGTGCATCCCTGTGTTTATAGTTATCTTTGTAATTTGTTGCATTGATGTTTAAATCTAAATCAATTATCATCAATGTTTAAATCTAAATCAGTTATCATTATAAGAATCTTCAGCGGCCATAGTGCAAAATTAAAATGGATCGTTATTATTCTCAATGATATAGAACTTTAAAAACATATATTCTTATGGGCAGAGTCTCTATTGGCCTTCAAACACGCTATTGTAATTCCTACTTTGTATCTTAAAAGTTCATCTGGTCTTTGTGCATGTCGAATGGTTACCCGTTGAAGAATAATTTATCCGGTCTAGTCAGCATACAGGAATCGAGAAAATCAGGAATAATTTGTAATCAGATAATGGTTACCCGTTGAAGAATAATTTATCCCTTGTAGTCATCATATACGTCTTCTCATTTATTCGGCCTGTCCAGTGGAATGAAATATATAGGAGATGGGAGTGTATTAACCCTGATATGGAGACGGGTCGTTCATCGTTGTGATATTGATTGCATGCTCTGCATTAATGGCCGCCTGGTATAGATGGGAGGTCTTGCACGAAGATGTAAAGCGGGTTACTCAGCCAAGAATGAATTGCCGACCTAACGTGACGTACTGATTATTAGAATGGCAATTAATTCACCAATATGCTGTTTGCCAGTCAGTTGAGTTCGTCTGTGGGCAAGTCATCTTTCCCCGAGTGTCCCGCTCTGCATGCATCCATGACGAAGGAACAACAAGAAGCTGAAAGCTACATAGCTGGCAAAATTTTATATTTTGAATTACAGAGGTACTGATTCCTCTTCTACATTACTGAAAATGGACTGAAGCATCAGTTTTCGTCTTTTGTACCGAATCTCAGTTTTCCCCTCTTCTTTTCGTGTCTTTCACGGTTCTAGTTTGGAGGCAAGATGATTGAATAATTTGTTTTGTCTCTTTAATTGTGTTGTATAGGTAACAAAATAAAAGCGATATTGGGAGAAAGTGTATTTTCCTACTGTTGGCAGAAAGTGTATTTCTCTAGTGTTATCCGTGTCTTTGAAGGCTCTAGTTTGGAGGCAAGATGATTGAATACTTTCTTTTGTCTCTTTAATTCTGCGTTGTATAGGTAACAAGATAACAACGATATTGGGAGGTGTATTTTCCTACTCTTTGGAGTAATAACAAGATGTATTAGATGTATGATTCTTAAGTTCATTTGGTTGATTTAAACTACGTAGGCATCAATATAAGAATTCGTATTGCAAATTGAGTTTAACATGGTATTTTTGGTGTATATATTATATATATATATATATATATATATATATATATATACTATGAAATTGAAAAATGGTTTCTACGAAAATATTTTATGATTGTTTAATTTTTAATATTTTATAAATAAATTATTTATTTTTTAATAAAAATAATAATTTTTTTCTAATTATTATATATTAATTAAATTATAAAATTATGTATTAATTAGTTTTATATACTAAATTTCTAATAATATTTTAGTATTTATTATTATATTTTTGAAATTTTGTAATATTATTACTATTGATTTAAAAGTCCTTTAAATTTATTTATTATGCTTCAAAAACAACTATTAATTATCATCGTCCATTCGATCATCTCGTGAGATGGATGTATGAAAATACTGTTATACTCTGTGAAGGTTTCCCCTGGAGGGGTTGTGTTCACATTTGAAGTATCTATATGGAGATATGAAGGATGGGAAGTATGGAGTAATTAGATCATAATTAAATATACACTATGTATGGCTATGTCTGATATTTACTTGCAAAGGAGTATCGATAATCTCAATGAGATGAAGTTTTTCTTCTTAAGTTTTCTGTAATGTGCCCCTATCATATTTTTTTATTATTGTGAACGAACAATCAACTATTTATCTTATAATATTAAATTATATCGTATGAATTAAAAATAATTAATAAGTTAGTGATACATCATCTTGAAGGGATCATTGTATTATTCCTTCCTATAGAATTCCTTGAAAGAAGAATTTTTTTCACTGAGAGACACCTTGTTATCCAAAAATCAATTTAATGATAAGTGATTAATAATAAATTATGTAATTTTTAATATTAATATACAATGATCCCTCTATATATAATTCCTCAAAAAAGATTTTTTTTATTGAGAGTCACTTTGTTATCAAAAAGCAAATTAAGTAGTCAATTTATGTTAGGTAATTTTTTATATTAATATCTAATTTAACTTTTTGCTTTTTATATTTTTTTTTTATGGTAAATTTAATAAATTTTAATTAATATAAAAATAATTATATAATTGTATTGAATACTAATAGATAAGGATATATATTGAAATTTCAGATTCGAGATCTTGAAATATATAACATGGAACATAAAATTATAAAATTAAAACTAAAATTGTTTTTTATTTATTTTTATAAATTGTTTTAGTTACTTTAAAAATATCATATTATTGTTAATATTTTATTTAGTGATAAGTATATTACTTAAGTATATATTTACTATATGCTTTGTATTTCTGCTTAGCTCATACATTACTTTTTTCCTAGGTAATAAAAGACAAAAATATTCATGGATCTCTCTAATGATTTTTTTTACTTTTTCCTTGAGGAGATCTATTTAGGGCGAGGGACAAATGGACATGGTATAATAATTCTCTTTCCCCGAGTTAAATCAAATTGTAGGGGTGGTTTGCATTTGTATCTACTTCTTTATCTCTATCTCATTGATCTCATAGGTGGGAAGGTTTCTTTGTACTTATTACCAAAGCTAAAACATTAGTTGTGTCTCCTATTGCTTCATTAGAGCCTTGGAACCCAACATTCTAGGGTCATTAGATCAATGGGGTTTATTCATGGGGTGTAATGGAGTAGAACACCCTTGAAAAAAAAGGGTAGACATTCTCGAGATAACGTAGTTGTTGACAAAGTCTACAATGGAATCGGGTATTTTCATAATCCAACTATTGTGCACAACGAAAGTCATTCAAGTGGAGATGTATTTTATCTTGTAGCACACTACTAAGATTTTTATGCAATGAATAAAAGATAGATCAACTACTTAGAAAACATCCTCTTCGAGGGGGAACCTTCTTTACATTACATAAATCAACTATTCTTGGACGATACAAATGATAAGGCCTATTTTTTTTATATATGAGTCTAAGGTATCACAATATAATGAGAGCCTACATAAAAATAATAATTTAATGGAAAAACAATAACAATAGTGAGATTCTATGGGGCACAGAAATGGTAATATGAGGGATAAATGGGCCCAATAATAACAATACAGGGCTACATAAGGGAGATACACTAGTGTTATAGAGGCTAACATGAGATGTACTTAAACACATATGTGGGCGAAACTAACAATACCCTTTTCTAGCATGTCACTCTTTACTTTAATGAAATAACCAATAGAATTACCCACTTTAGCTAAAATATTTCTTTGAATTAGTTGAAGGGGCATATTTGGCAGCCTAAGCCAATCAGACCTCGACATAGATGGAATGGAAAGAGGGATAAAATAATAAAAATATAGCTTCATACAAAGGGAAAAACAACCATAAAACCGGGGTCCTTCATCAAAAGCCCTATCAAGGTGATAATAATTCTTAAATTTTGCCACAAAGAATCCTTTCGAGTGAACAAATAGATTTTATGTCCATGTCTTATGTAATCAATTTCAAAGCATACTTGTTAGTGGACAAAATTAGCAAGTAACAATGTGCAACCCAAAATCCCTGCAAGGTTCCTAGGAGATATAGTTTTTGAGATGAATATGGGGGATATCATATTCCTAGTTTATAATTAAAGTAGGCCCTAAGAGTTCTTTATGTGTAAGAAGACTAGATCTTGGAGGTGGAAGCCTTGGTTTTAAAACATCTTTTAAGGATTTAGGTTGAGATGAGGGGGATGCACCCAAGCCTTTGGCACCACCTCTTACTCTTGATACGATATAGATCTTGGCATCCTTAGGTATGCCATACTCACTAAGGGAGTTTTGGTCTTGAAACTGTTTTCCTCCATATAGGGGTTGAAAAAAATTTCCATATGGGGTGTGCTCCTAATACTATATCCTCACTATGTGACTCAGGAGACAAGATTTGAGGCTTTGACTTGAAAACAAACTGATTCCCCAAAGATTGCTTTAACAAAAGTTGTGAAATTATCTAAAAAAGGGTTAGGGTTTCTAAGCACAACATATTGATTTTTATAAGGCCTGTCCCTAGATCTAAAACATGAAACTTCAAGAAATTTGGTGCAAAAGTCATCATTCCTTCCATGGCAGGTGAAAACACTCAAAGTAAATCACACAAAAATACCTCATAACATTTCCATGGCTAACCAAGAGACTATCCATGATCCATCCTATGGCTTCTCATTACATTGGAGTGAGTATTCCTTCAGCATATTCTCCCTCACAAATAAATGAGAGATTCCTATTTCTCCCACACCTATATTCATCATCATTGTGGCTAATATTCTATTTTAAAATTAGACCCATCTTGTAATACCCTCCCTCAAATCTCGTTGTTTCAAAGGTCTTAGAAAATCTTTTTGCCTTATTTTAAACCAAATTCATGACTAAATCAATTTCTCTTGTCTACTTTGTATCCGAATACACCTTTCATTTCCACCATCTTGATAATTATGAAAACCCTAGAAGCCCACTAAATTTAACTTTCTTATGATTTACTACTTTGTATATTGAATTATATATTTTTATTTGTTTAAATATTTCATTTTAAAGAAAAAATAAGAAATGTTCTTTCGAAAATATATTTGTATCTTTAGTTTTTTCCTCATCCAGGACTATAGCACTCACCTCTAGTGAACGTTCACTGAATTCCAATTATTTTACAGATTTTTTGCAAATTTAACCAAATTTTCGAGAGGATGCTAATTATTCCTATATTCCCTTAAATTCAAACATGGTTTTTTATTTTTTTTGGAAATCTTATTCCTAATTTGGATGGGCTAAGTCAAGTTTAATGGTAAACAAATCCCCTAGTGGAGGAAATTTTATTTTTTGTACTTTCCAGTGTGACAAATAATTTTAAAATAAAAAAGGCTAATTTTTACAATGGTCGTTCCATCGGTAATTCCTTTGACATTGAATCTCATACTCACATTGTTATGTTATATCTCTTACTAATGATGCTTGAATTGACATAGTTGTAGGTCCCTTAAAGAGGTGAAGGGGGCATGGGGCTAAACAATATCCATAAATTTGATACATTGTGTGGAATGAAAAGGAAGAAATTAGTGGGTAGGTTGGCTGAACAAATCATCCTACGCACCTATGCATCATGCACAATGTATTAACTTGAAACATTGACCATAATAGATTTCAATTAAATCCTATCTTTTTCTCAACATACTAAATTTTTTTTAGCTAATAATAGGATTTCAAGTATTTATTATCTACAGAATCAAAATTGTTAAAGTTTTTAGTGGGAAACCCATATTCGATATCTACATAATCAAAATTTATAATGATATCCTTGTGGCATAGGACTATTAAAATAGGGGAAATAGAAAAGATAGTTAAATGTCCAACTGTTCCCAACTGAAAACCCTTGCGCAGTGTCATTTTTATTTGTATTATCACTTTTCTCATTCATAGTATCTACTAGCATGTTGACCCTATCCAAATATGATAGAAGTAACCAACATAATTCTCCTTGAAGTACAACAAAATTAATAGAATTCCGTGATACATGATAAAAATTAGTAACTAGATCTCCCACAGACAGAAAATATCAAAGATAAAAATATATATTGGAATTGCATCATAAAGGGATTCATAGTTACGACCTTTTAATGCAATACAAAATCAATGTAACAACCCCATGTTAAAAGTTAATTTAATAAAAGTTAATAAAGGAAAAACAATAAGACCAAGGTCATGGGACACATATTCCAAGTTGAATGCTAAGAAAAAAGATCCTAGTGAGTGTAAATTTTAGTTTATTATGGCTAAGAAAATTGGAATTGGAAGCAAGGTATTAATTGGCCTTTATTTATGAAAAATAAAGGAAACTAGGAGAAAAGAGAGATGAAAGGTCAAAGATTTGCACGAGGAGGAAAATTAAAGGAAAATAAAGGAAAAAGAATAAGATAGAGGCCTTAATAATAAAAAGGCTTCTCAGGATCAGTTCACGACTTTTTTCAGTTGATATTTTCGTCAATTTTGATTTTGAATTAGTTTCATAGAGAGAAGAGCACCAAGAGGAGAAAGAAAGCAAGGGAAGACAATGAAAGCAAAGGATAAGCTAGGAAGCTTGGATCAACAACTTTAGTAGGAAGATTTTGCAGGTCACGGGTTGCAGGTGTGATTTTCTAGCTAAGATGTGAATGTATGGTTCATACATTTGCGTATTTGCTTCATTTTTTGTCATTAGCATGGGTTTTTCTAGGTTTAATAGTGGTTTCAATCTTTCCTTACCATTTCCTTGACAACGATGGTGTGATGGGATTATTTTCTTGGTTGAGATTTGGATTTTCAAAAGGTTTTGGAACTACGTGAGGTGTTCTCAGCCAAATTCCCAGGACTTCGGGGTGGAGGTGGTTTAATCTCCGAGAAACCCTCGATAGGTGGTTAAGACAGGAAAATTACTTAAGATAAAGTTGAAGAAACTCTAAGGAATCCCAACTTGTTTTGGGCTTTGTGATCACTTGACTCATTTTTGTGAGATTGGAGTAGACTAAGAGTGGAGGTGGTTTAATCTCAGGGAGTCCTTAGTTGTGTATTTCTTGATATCCCACATTAATTCTTGGAATATAGTAGGGGAATGATTAGCTTAAAAAAATATTTGGTTAAGACCAATCTATGGTCGGGTAGTACATGGAATTCCATGACATGTTTGGATTTTGCATTAGTTAATAAAAGTTATTTTCCTATTGTATTCTATAAGAACTTGTAATTGTTATATGGTTTTTTTATGGATATTATATCATGGTTTATAATATAGTTATATGCTCATTATAAGCATGGATGTGTAATGTGCTCTGGCTATGACTTGTTCAGGATTTGATAAGTATTTGATCATTAATGAATGTATGGGCTAACAAGTATTATTGAAGATATTATAGAGGGCATTAGACACTCTTGTTAATTCTGAGATAAGATTCAAACTCCTTTTATTAGATATGCATTCATTACATGTAGCTCACATGTTCACAATTTGTTTAATCAAATGATTGTGTTGGTTAGGACTAGTCAGGTCAAGTTCTTGAATTTTTTTGTATGAATAACATTTTTATTATGTCATTTGTCATTATGAGAAGCTACAGGAAGTTTTGGTGAGTGGTCTAGATTTCGCTGTGGAAAAGCTGCTGATATCTCGAGATCGCACCCTCTGAACTATCAATTTTTTGCTATAATCGCAGGAGCTAGGCTTTTGCATTTTGTTGAAATGCCTACAATCACACTCTTGCAGGCCTGTGCATGTAGTTTTGAGCCCAGTTTACTGAAATAGATACTCACCTTAGGATTTGGTCACCTAGGGTGGTTATTTGTCTCGAGTGTCCTATAAGCCTTGAGTGATGTCTATAGCTTTTGGTTGTCAGCCCCACTTACTCAACAACATCTACAAGATCAAGTCACATCATAGTAACTCTTCATCCATCTCTACCCTAGCAGCCCAATGAAATTGGATAAATGTCGGAGGGGGTGGTTATAGGTTGGTATCAGAGTGGGTTTTCATTCTCTTTGGTTTATATCCAATACCATAGGTTGGTATCAGAGCATGGTTCACATACTTGGACTAGGTGGGATAGATGCATGTTGTTATGGATGCATTGTCATGGTTATGGTTGTCATGCATGAGGTCATTGTATAAGTTAGTGTTATCATGCATGATGATGACATATTGTTATGATTATGTATATATATGTATTTTGATAATTTGGATTGATTTTGCAGATGAGATATCCACCCTTGAAGTTCACTAAGGTATGGTGATTATTTTTATATATGATTATCTAACCTAGTGTGTTTGCAGAAAGACAAAAGATAAGCGAAAACTACCAGAATGGTGGATTATAGTCCATGGGACTCTGCCTATAGATAATATGAGCATCCAAGAGATGAGTACTCTCGAGGCATAACACATACCTTGAGAAGTATAACGGCAGAAATCAAAAGTTGCAAGGTGGATAGTGACATAATCATTCAGTCATAAGAAAGACTTACCAGGGCAAAGGAAAAACAAGAAGAAGGCAATGGAGTTATCCGTCAGAGTTTATTATATTTGCAGGGACAGGGATAGCCCATATTTAGTTATGGATAGGAGCACATGACTAATGGGGCATATGGTAGTAGGTCTTGTGGAGGGGACAAGTGAGAGAGGGATAACACAGTCAAAGGCTTTAGGTTCTTGTATAACTCTCATAGTAGAGGAAATGGTTATGAGTTATATTCCAGTTATGATTCATATAAGAATCATGATCATCATCACTATCATCCTCACATGAGTAGTGAGATGGGATACTTGTGAGATGAGTTCAAGAAATCCAAGCCTCCAACATTTGTTGGAGAGTTGAATAAACCATAAGATGCAGAACCATGATAGCTTGGGATGTAGAAGTTCCTCCACCCACATGACTATCACATACCTATTTTACCATCCATCACACACATAAGGACATAATGCTTATAGCATTGCCACCGGTGATGAAGTCAAGCCGACTACTGCAACTGGTGGATCGAATACAACAATACAAGACAGGGAGAAAAATGAGATGAAGGCAAAGGTGTTACTTAAGTTATCAGTTAAAGATTGCAACATCCCTCACATTCGAGATTGCAAGACAACGAATGACATCTGGACAATTCTCAAAGATATGTATGAGATCAAGAACACCAGTCGAACTCTATACCTCGGGAAGAAGCTTCTCTCAATCAAGATGGAGGATACTGAGTCTAATTCCTCATTCATATCTCGGATAAATCAGGTTAAACATAAACTAGTTGATATCGGTCAGACCGTGGCAAATGATGATCTGGTGGTGATCACCATGAATGGCATGGCAGATGATTATCAGATGTTTATAACCAGATTAAATGCAAGATAAAAGCCTCTAGGCTTTGAAGATCTCACTGGGATTTTTCTTAAGGAAGAGGAAAGGAGTTTGTCTCTCAAACCCTAAAATCCAAATCTTGCATTGATGACCAAGTTCAAGCCAGAAAGGAAAGCAGTGGCCGATCACAAGAGAGGCAACGCATCAAGAAAAAGGACACCACAAGGTATGAACTTGCATAAACATGACTCTACTCCTAAATGCTTTTATTGTGGTAAGATAGGCCATATTGCTAAATTTTTCCATAAGAAAAAGGCAGATGAGGAGAGGTACAAGAAGAGAAGACATGCAGGTCATTTGGCTGATGTAGATACATATCAAAATCAGGATGTCAGATTGTTTATGGCTGAGGTTGAGACTGCTCTAGCTACTGAGGAGGATGAATCAGATATTTGGTTCATAGATTCTGGAGCCTCCTCACACATGGCAGGTAAAAAGTAATGGTTCAGAAGCTTTAGAGAATCCAACACTGGAGTAAAAGTATACCTTGGAGATAATAGAGGATAAGAGATCAAGGGACACAGAGATGTTCTTGTTTCTCTGCCTGATGGAAAGATCAGGAATATATCTAATGTGTGGTATGTTCTTGGTATTAAAAAGAACCTGATTTGTGTGTTAAAGATTACAGATCAGTATCTCAAGGTAGAATTCTTTAAATCGTATTGTATTATTAAAGATTTGTTGTATCATATGAAGCCTATTGCTACAGGTATTCGTATAGGAGGACTCTACAAACTGGATGTGAAGAGTACACCACAACAAGCCTTGATGCCATCAAATAAGTTTGCTGAAAATTTGTGGCATCATCAACTTGGGCATATCAATTTCAGTGACCTTCTTCTGTTGCAACATAAAGGTATGGTAGATGGTCCTCCTGTTTTGAAGAAGTTTCATATTAATTATGAAGCATGTGTATTCAGCAAGCAACATAGAGATGAGTTTCCTGCCATTAAAGATAGAAAATGGAGGGACATGCTTGAACTTGTACACATTGACTTATGTGGCCCAATGCAGACGAGATCATTAGGAGGGGCCTATTATTTTTTAATTTATGTTGATGAACAAGATTCACATGGGTATACTTTCTTAAATAGAAAAGTCATGCTTTTGAATATTTCAAGCAATTTAGAAACATGATTGAGATGCATACATGGAAGTTCATCAGAATTCTTTGATCAAATCAAGGCGTAGAATTCAACAAAGGGATTTTCATCAAATAATGCAACGAGCATGAAATGCAACATCAATTTACGACACCTTACACTCAGCAAAATGGAGTAGCTGAGAGAAAAAATAGAACACTGGTGGAGTGTGCTCATAGTATGTTGAAAGGTAAGAATCTAACCAATGGTTTTTAGGCAGAAGCTATTAATACCACAATATATTTAAAGAATAGGAGTCCTACTAAAAGTCTTGAGTATAAAACTCCTTTTGAAGCTTTGTTTGGCTTCAAGCCTACAATAAGTAACCTTAGAATTTTCGGTTGTAAAGATTTTTCTCATATTCCCAAAGAGAAGAGGAAGAAGTTAGATTCTAAGGCCATTAAATGTACCTTCATCAGATACTGCAATGACTATAAGGCTTATAAATTGTTTGACCCTTCTACTCACAAGGTGTTTGCCAGTAGAGATTTGATATTCCGTGAACAAGTGGATGATGGAAATCTTGTTCAAAACAATGAAGAATGGCATGTACCCTTACTTCTAGAAGAGTATAGTTAAACACGAATCAGTCACTAGTAGGAACAAAAGCAAGAACAAAAGCAAGAACAAAAGCAGGAACAACAGTAGGAACAACAACAAGAACAACAACAACATGATAGTGTGGAAGGAATCAAATTCAATCCACGAAGAGAAGAAAGTAGCAGAATAATTGAACCCCCGCTGCTCAGGAGATCGAGCAGACCAAAATAGTTACCAACTCGATATAGGGATTGTGTGCTCATGACTGATATGTTGCTCATGACAGATATGTTAAACATTGCTAAACCTTCTAATTTTTGTGAGGCTAGTATTGAATGGAAGGAAGCAATGAAGGAGGAATATGAATCAATCATTAAGAGTAATACTTGGGATCTAGTCAAACTTCGTAATGATAAACAACCCATAGGTTGCAGATGGTTATTTGAGTTGAAATTTAAAGTAGATGGGTCTATTGATAAGCATAAAGAAAGGTTGGCAGAAAAGGGATATTCTCAGAAAGAAGGTATTGATTTTGAGGAACATTTCCCTCTGTTGCAAAATTAACTACTATCAAAATGATTAATGCTTTAGCCACTAAGCATCATTGGAAAATACATCAATTAGATGTTAAATCTGCTTTCTTAAATGGTGACTTAAAAGAAAAAGTATATTTAGTGCAGCCTGAGGGGTTTGTTAAGAAGGGAGAAGAGCACTTAGTACGTATATTAAAGAAAGTTGTATATGGTTTAAAGCAGTCTCCTAGATCCTGCTACGAAAAATTTGACTCTTTTTTACTCATGCATGGTTATAAACTGAGCAAAAAAGATCCCAATTTGTATACTATGTTTAATGATGAGGGACAGTAGTGTTGATTTCTTTATATGTAGATGATATGATCATGATAGGGAGTGGAGACAATCTCATTGAATAAATCAAGCAACAGTTATCATAGAAATTTGAGATGAAGGACCTTGGAGAAATGCATTACTGTTTGGGTCTAGAAGTTTGGAGAGATTCAAGCCAAACTTTCTTGTCCTTGGGTAAGCATGCAAAGAGTCCGTTGTCTAGGTTCAAAATGGATGAGTGTAAGGCTGCATTTGTGCCTTTATAGCAGAATAGAAAACTTAAGGTGAATGACACTATATAGACAATTGGTTGGTAGTTTTATTTATTTGAGTACAACAAGACTAGATTTAGCTTATCCAGTTAGTGTTTTGAGTCAGTTCATGACTCAACCTCATGACAACCATTGGTTTGCAGTGAAAGGAGTATTAAGGTATCTGCAAGGAACATCAGACTTTTGTATTTTGTATTCTGACTCATTTGATGTTAGTTTGACAGGTTATACAGACTCTGATCGCGAAGGAAATTTAGATGATAGAAGATAAATTATAGGTTACACCTTCAGCATTGGTTCCGAGGTCATCTCTTGGTGCAACAACAAGAAACATACTATTGCCTTATCCTCAACAGAAGCAGAATATCAAGCTATGTCTGCAGTAGCATGTGAGGTAGTTTGGTTGCATAGACTTCTCCAAGATGCAAGAGAAGAACAAACAGAAGCTACGATTATCAATTGCGATAATCAGAGTTCCATCAAACTGGCTTACAATCCCATTTTCATAAAAACACCAAGCACATAGAAACTCAATTTCATTTTGTTAGGGAGAAGGTCTAGTCCAAAGAAATTTGTGTAGAGTATTGTAATTCTTGTGATAATATGGTTGATATATTCACTAAGCCTCTCAGAAGTCTGAAGTTTGATTTGTTTAGGGATACATTAGGTGTGTTCAATAACCCCTTTTTCCATTAAGGGGGAGTGATAGAATTAATGGAGATTAGGTGATTATTGTTACGTAGTTATGATTGTGCTTCTTGGATATTCAGTGCCTATTATTTAGGGATTTGTTTTACTATCCCTAACAAAATGTATCTATTTATTATTTGAGTTTAATGTGAAGCCCAAGTGGGTCCATTTGCTTGTAGGAGCTCTTGGTGATCCGCACCTTTCAGCTCCTCTTGTGTTGTTTGCCAATTCATGTTTTCCATGTGCAATTGTTGAGAGATACAATCTCAAGGTACATTGCATATTTTTTGCTTTATAGTTTCCCCATTGAGCTCCTCTTGTGTTGTTTGCCAATTCATGTCTTCCATGTACAATTGTTGACATACTATCTCAAGGTACATTGCATATTTGTTGCTTTATAGTTTCCCGATTTGCTTCACACTACCCTCTTCTTTCTCCTTCATTGTGTAACTTCTCTGTTATGTTCACTGTCTAGCTTCAGATTTGTTATGTTCACTGTCTAGCTCCAGATTTGCTACCACCTGTATTGGTTGTCCTCATTTCGTAAGAAATTATCACAACTAATATGATGTGAATTTCATGCGTAGGGGGAGCAAGTTTCCCTTACCCTTGCTTCTATTCAGCGAAAACAAGGTCAATTTTTTTTTGTATATCTATATTTTTTTCCTCGTTTCTCTGTTTGACGGTTTTCTCCCCTTTACTCGAGAGCTTTATGAAATTTGAGGAAATTCTATCACCCGCTATTATTCTCGAGTCATAGAAAATTCCGCTCTTTTAGGGTCGGGGTTCTACTCTAGGGTATGTATAGTTACTGTTTGTTTGTTTGTCCTAGCCTCCTTCCCTTACTATTAAAACCCCTTTTGATAATTTGTAGAAGAATGTCTCGAGTCTTCTAGTTAAAGGTATACATTCCTCATTTATATGTTTTTCTTGTTTTTGTTTACATTGTCTTCTTAACAGAGCTTACATTGCATTGGTGTATACTTACAACTCAGTTATGCATTCTCTATTATAGGTACGCAAGATATTAGGAAGGTTTTCAAAGATTTCAAGTAAGAAGATTTATCTTCGACCTTTAAATCTCGCTGCGTTGTACAGGTTGGCTTTCACCCATCCTTCCCTGACATGCTAATAGCATTCTCTGAGGCGCAATGACTTAAATTTTTTTGTCGTCGTTTTATGCTCTCATCTTAGAGAGAGAATTGTGTCGGCCTTCCCATAGGAAGGTGATAGAAGGTAATAAATGTTCTTCTAGGCTTATGGTGTAAAAATTACACAGGTAGCCTACGGCCCTTTCTGTGTTGGGTTATCTATAATGTAAATTATTTTTATTTCCTTCTAGAAAATCTATTATATGAATATTTTCATGCCCTGACGCCTGCAATCTCCCTACTCGAAGCGTAATATATGCTATTGTGACACATGGACATTCGTATCAGTTTATCTTCATAATTTTGGGAGAAGGAATTATGGTCGTTATTGAAACTATTATTATTCAATTATTGAAATTTAAATGGAATTCTTGAGAATTTTTTTTTGTTTTATTTAGGCTACCAAGTTGCCTATAGTGTTAGTTTATAGTATTTTTTATTTTTTAACGAAATTCATGAGTGAGCTTACTAATTTTTTTTTCTAGAACGAAGTTGGGAAATGGGCTTTGTTTGTAACCCCGTTCTGTAGTCCTTTGCTTATCTTATTATCTACTTTGTTTTCTTTACTCATTTCGAACTATTGTCCCTGAATTTGGAATTGATGTATTCTTTTTGAATGGTCTATTTTCATCGAATTATTTTAATAATGAATCTATTAATACCGTTGAGTTGCATGACTTATTTACGTGTTTTGGTAAAGCCTTTCGTTTTTCAATTTTCCTTTTCTATACTACGCAGAATCCTTCTTATAGGTAGTATAACTAAATAGGGTTTGTACACCTTATACCCATAAACACGATCCCTACTCTTCCATACTCTCAGTGCATGAATCACACCCTTAACTGTGTTTGGTGCATATATGTATTAAGGTCTCTTTCGGCCATCCTAATTGAAGTGTTACTAGTGGAAATATAATATCATCACTATTGATCTTAGCACTTTGCTATTATTTTCACTTTTTTCTACTCGAGAGTCAGTCCTTTTTTAGCATACATGAGCATCTCTCATCTCTCCAGAGTCAGTCCTTTTTAGCAGACATGAGCATCTCTGTTCTGTTGTAGCAAGTAGAAAATTAGTTTCCAATATTTAATATTTTTTTTCTTCTGGGCTTAAACATGTTCATGCTCATGCCTATAGAAATTCCTCCTACGGTGTATTTAGTATGGTCTCCAGGTGGGTAGTGAGTGAAAATAACCCCATCGATCTTCATGGCCTATTTATTCTTCATAATTTACGAATTGGTGACGCCCACTCATGTAAATTAAAATTTTCTACTCTTAATATACCTTCTCCATGCAAATATAAGTGTAATATTCCCCTCTCACTACCTTTACCCTTTCTTTCAATAATTTACTAAAATTTTGATATGATCACTCTATCTACATCTTCCTTATATAAAATTATTCAACACATGCACACTTATCCAATTTTTATGAAAACAGCTTATGCCCCATCATCACATGCAAACATGCAACACATGCTCAGGTTACATCTATACCTTACAAAAAAAAATCTTACTTATTTTTATACACTATCAAACAATAAACTACTCTGGTGAACGAATCAGGTTATTTTTCACTATCTAATATAGAATTTCATGTTACTTTTCACTATCCTTACCAAAATTTTCATATGATCACTCTATCTACATCTTCCTTATATAGAAATTATTAACACATGCACACTTGATCCAATTTTTATGAAAACAGCCTTGGCCCCATCATCACATGAAAACATGCAACACATGCTCAGGTTACATCTATACCTTACAAAAAAAAATCTTACTTATTTTTATACACTATCAAACAATAAACTACTCTAGTGAACCAATCAGGTTATTTTTCACTATCTAATATAGAATTTCATGTTATTTTTTGCTATCTTTATTTTTCGCTATCCAACATAGAATTTGTTGTCTTCCAATAATTTAGCAAAATTTTCATATGATCACTCTATCTACATCTTCCTTATATAAAAATTATTCAACACATACACACTTATCCAATTTTTATGAAAACAGCCTCGGCCTCATCATCACATGCAAACATGTGACACATGCTCAAGTTACATCTATACCTTAAAAAAAATCTTACTTATTGTTATACACTATCAAATAATCTTACTTATTTTTATACACTATCAAACAATAAACTACTCTAGTGAACGAATCATGTTATTTTTCACTATCCAATATAGAATTTCATGTTATTTTTCATTATCCAGAATAGAATTCGTTAAAATTAATGTAGAAACAGTTCAAACCAAACTCTAGAATTTGTTCAGATTAGGATAGATTTTGTTTCACTTCCTTAAATGTGTGCTTGTTATAGATGTTCCTACCGTAATGTATGAGATGCAGGGCATGTACTGCAGAGGCAGTATTACAGGTGGTGTTTCACAGTTATAATCTGCTCAGTTGATTAGGAAAGTTGATTTGTCGTATTTCTTGACATGGTATCAGAGTGAAGAGACAGACTGACGCGTTTGAGGCGAGATCAGCGCAGAATTTGACGAGAAAATCGCGTCGATTTCACTTCTGCCCTTACGGGTATTTTTATCTGAAAAATGGCGCGACTACGCATAAGAAAATCGCACTGACCTCGAAAGTTGGAAAGACTGTTGTTATTTTTTGGCTTTGCACAGCGGAAGCGTGGTTGGCATCAAACAACCGATCTATCGATTGGGGTGTGGAATCTAATAGATATGCATCTACTGAGGAGGCCGGGACTGCCGTGGAGGCGTGCAGCGGTCAGATCGCCAAGGAGGATTCAGTGGTGCGTGGTAAGAATTTGGTGATGCGTGGAAGCTATCTGCGAAGAGAATGCCAGATCGCAGATGGTGCGTGGTAAGGAGGAGGAGAGGCCCACACGAGGCGTGCAGGACGCCGCCATCCTCGGCGTAGCACGAGAGCCTCTTCCATCTACGTGAAAGCTTGAGGTTGAGCAAAGATCGGAGGGCGTGGAGGGCGTGGAGAGTTGAGGTCATTGAACGCGCGGTAAGATTCTAAGGTCCGTGTAGAGATCGGAGGCCCCACACACAGTACGTAATTCCTACTTTGTATCTTAAAAGTTCATCTGTTCTTTGTGCATGTTGAATGGTTACAAAGTTCATCTGTTCTTTGTGCATGTCGAATGGTTACTCGTTGAAGAATAATTTATTTCTTGCAGTCATCATATAGGAATCGAGAAAATAAGGAATAATTTATAATTAGAGAATGCCCTTCTCATTCATGCCGCATGTCCACTCGAATGAAATATATAGGAGGTGGGAGTGTATTAAGTTTTAACCCTGGTATGGAGTCGGGTCGTTCCTCGTTGTGATATTGATTGCATGCCCTGCATTAATGGCGGCCTGGTATAGATGAGAGGTCTTGCACGAAGATGTAAAGCGGGTTACTCAGCCAAGGATGAATTGCTTACATGACGTGACCTACTGATTACTAGAATGGCAATTAATTGACCAATATGCTTCTTGCCAGTCAGTTGAGTTCGTCTGTGTGCAAGTCATCTTTGGTGCAGCATCCCGCTCTGCATGCATCTCTGACGAAGGAACCACAAGAAGGTGAAATCAAGATAGCTGGCAAAGTTTTATATTTTCAATTACAGAGGTATGGATTCCTCTTCTACAGTACTGAAAATGGACGGATGCTTGAGCTTTCGTCTTTTGTACTAGATTGGATCCAAATTTCTGAGTTTTCCCCTTTCCTTTTCGTATCTTTCAGGGTTCTAGTTTGGAGGCAAGATGATTGAATAATTTGTTTTGTCTCTTTAATTATGTGTTGTATTGGTAACAAAATACCAGCGATATTGGGAGAAAGTGTATTTTCCTACTGTTTGCAGAAAGTGTATTTCTCTACTGTTTGCAGTAAGAATAAGATGTATTCGTGTCTTTCAAGGCTCTAGTTTGGAGGCAAGATGGTTGAATACTTTCTTTTGTCTATTTAATTCTGCGTTGTATAAGTAACAAGATAACAACGATATTGGGAGGTGGTGTATTTTCCTACTATTTGGAGCAATAACAAGATGTATTAGATGTATGATTCTTAAGTTGTTTTGGTCGTTTTAAACTACGCGCATGAGTATAAGAATTCCTATTGCAAATTGAGTTTAACATGGTATTTTTGGTATATATATATAATGCTATTTGTTTGGAAATAGTTTCTACGAAAATATTTGATTATTATTTTTACTTAAATTTATATAAATGTTTTATGTTTATATTTTATAAATAATTATTTATTCTTTTATAAATATAATACTTTTTAATTAATTATTATATATTAATTTGAACTATAAAATTATGTATTAATATTTATATTATATAATTTTATAATATATTTAAATTATATTTATTATAATTTTTAAAATTTGTAATTATTATTACGTAATTTAATAGTCGTTTAAATTTATTTATTATACTTCAAAAATAACTATTTTTTATCATTGTCCATTCGATCATCTCGCGAGATGGATGTATGAAAATACTATTATACTCTGTGAAGGTTTGATCTATAGTGGTTGTGCTCACATTTGAAGTATCTATATGCAGATGAAGGATGGGAAGTATGGGGTAATTAGATCATAATTAAATATACACTATGTATGGCTATGTTTGATATTTACTTGCATAGGAGTATTGATGATTTCAATGAGATGAAGTTTTTCTTCTTATGTTTTCGGTAATGTCCCCATATTGTATTTTTTTATTATTGTGAATTAATAATTAATTATTTATCTTGTAATATTAAATTCTAAAATATGAATTAAAAAGTAATTAATTAGTTATTGATACATCATCATCTTGAAGGGATCATTGTATTATTCTTTCATATATAATTCCTTGAAAGAAGAATTTTTTTTGCTGAGAGACACCTTGTTGTTCAAAAATCAAATTAATGA
Organism: Pinus taeda; assembly: GCA_000404065.3. Taxonomy (NCBI): domain Eukaryota; kingdom Viridiplantae; phylum Streptophyta; class Pinopsida; order Pinales; family Pinaceae; genus Pinus; species Pinus taeda. Next base: position 238,644 of record APFE030134789.1, read on the forward strand.
TAAGTGATCAATAATTTTTAATCAATTTATGTTATGCAATTTTTAATATTAATATACAATGACCCCTTTATATATAATTCCTTGAAAGAAGATATTTTTTTAATTGAGAGATACTTTGTTATCCAAAAATCAAATTAATGATAGGTGATCAATAATTTGTAATCAATTTATGTTATGTATTTTTTAATATTAATATCTAATTTAACTTTTGAGTTTATGTTTTTTATTGAAGTGTGAAATCTAATAATTTAATTAAATAAAAAATAATTATATTAATTGTATATTAATTTGGTTATATTTTATTTAAAAAATTGATTTGATGTAAAAATCCAACTTTTCACATTCATTTTAGTAAATTGTTACCAACCATGTATAAGTTGTATAAAATAAATGTAAGATTATACAACTTGCTCAATATATATTGAATACTTGATAGATAAGGATACATATTGAAATTTCAGATCCCAGGTCTTGAATATATAACATGGAACATAAAATTATAAAATTAAAACTAAATTGTTAATATTTTATTTAGTGATGAGTATATTATATAACTATATATTCATTATATTCTTGGTATTTCTACCTAGCTTATACATTACTTTTTTCCTAGATAATAAAATATTCATGGATTTCGATCTTTTTCCTTTTTTCTTGAGATCTATCTAGGGTGAGGGACAAATGGACATGGTACAATAATTCTCTTTTCTTGAGTTAAATCTAACTTTAGGGGTGGTTTGCGTTTGTATCTACTTCTTTAGCTCTATCTCATTGATCTCATATCTGGGAAGGTTTCTTTGTGCTTATTACCAAAGCTAAAATAGTAGTTGTGTCTCCTACTACTTCATTAGAGCCTTGGAACCCAACATCCTGGGGTCATTAGATCAGTGGGGTTTATTCATGGGGGATGATGGAGGAGAACACCCTTGAAAAAAAAGGGTAGACATTCTCGAGATAACGTAGTTGTTGACAAAGTCTACAATGGAATTGGGTATTTTCATAATCCAACTGTCGTGTACAAGGAAAAGCATTCAAGTGGAGATGAATTTTATATTGTAGCACACTACTAAGATTTTATGCAATGAATAAAAGATAGATTATCTACTTACAAAATATCCTCTTCGAGGGGGACACCTCCTTTACATTACATAAATCAACAATTGTTGGATGGTACAAATGATAAGGGCTATTTTTTTTATATATGAGTCTAAGGTATCACAATATAATGAGAGCCTACAAAACAATAATAATTTAAGGGAAAAACAATAACAATAGCGAGATTCTATGGGGCACAAAAATGACAATATGGGGGATAAATGGGAAAAACAATAACAATAGGGTGCTAGATAAGGGGGATACAATAGTATTATAGGGAGCTAATGTAAGATATACTTAAACACATATCACTGTTTACATTAACGATATACCCAATAGAATTACCCACTTTAGCTAAAATATTTGGTAAATTAGCTAAAGGGGCATATTTGGGAGACTAACCCAATCAGACTTGGGCAGAGATGGAATAGAAAGAGGGCTAAAATAATAAAAATATGGCTTCATATAAAGGGTAGAATGACCATAAAACTAGGGTCCTTCATCAAAATTCCTATGAAGGTCATAATAATTCTTAAATTTGACCATAAAGAATCCTTCCGAGTAAATGAATATATTTTATGTCTAGCTCTGATGTAACCAATTTCAAAGCATACTTGTCAGTGCACAAAATCCATTTAATTAGAAACTAACAATGTGAAACCCAAAATTCTTGCAAGGTTCCTAAGAGATATGGTTTTTGAGATGAATATGGGGGATATCATCTACCTAGTTTACAGTTGAAGTAGGCCCTAAGAGCTCTCTATGTGTGAGAGGACTCTATCTTGGAGGTGGAAGCCTTGGTTTTAAAACATCTCTTAAGTATTTAGGTTGATATGAGGAGGATGCACCCAACCTTTTTGCTTGACCTCTTACTCTTGATACCATCTAGATCTTGGCATCATTAGCTATTCCATACTCACTAAGGGAGTTTTGTTGTTGAAACTGTTGACCTCCATATAGGAGTTGAAAATTTCCATATGGGGTGTGCTCCTGATACTATATCCTAGTTGTGTGACTGAGGAGACTAAATTTGAGGATTTCACTTGAAAACAAACTGATTCCCCAAAGATTGTTATTACAAAAGTTGTGAAATTATCTAAACTTTTGAAATTATCTAAACATGGGTTAGGGTTTCTAGGAACAACATATTGATTTTTATAAGGCCTGTCCCTAGATCTAAAAGATGAAACTTCAAGATATTTGGTGCAAAAGTCATCATTCCTTCCATGGGAAGTGAGAACAATCAAAATAAATCACATCGGAATACACCATAACATTTCCATGTCTAACGAGGAGACTATCCATGGTCCATCCTATGGATTCTCATTACATTGGAGCGAGTATTCATTGAGCAGATTCTCCCTCACAAATAAATGAGAGATTCCTATTGCTCCCACACCGATATTCATCATTTTTGTGGCTAATATACTATTTTAAAATTAGACCCACAAACTTTGTTGCCTCACCTTGAACCAAATTCATGACCAAATCAATTTCTCTTGTCTACTCTCTATCCAAATCCACCTTCCATTTCCACCATCTTGATCATCATGAAAACCCTAGAATCCCACTAAATTTAACTTTCTTATGATTTACTACATTGTATATTGAATTATATATTTTTATAAATGTTTATTTGTTTAAATATTTCATTTTGAAGAAAAGGTAAGAAATATTCATCTAAAAATATATTTGTATCTTTATTTTTTTCCTCATCCAGGACTATGGTAAGACTATAGCACTCACCTCGAGTGAAAGTGCTGTGAATTCCAATTATTTTACTGATTGTTTGTAATTTTAACCAAAGTTCCAGAAGATGCTAAATATTCCTATATTTCGTTAAATTCAAAGGTGATTTTTTATTTTTTGGGAAATCTTCTTTCTAATTTGGATGGGCTAAGTGAGGTGTAATGGTACATAAATCCCCTGGTGGAGGAAATTTTATTTTCTCTATTTTTCAGTGTGGGACAAATAATTTTAAAATAAAAAAGGCTAATTTTTACAATGATCATTCCATCGGTAAGTCCTTTAACACTTAATGTCATACTGACACTGTTATGTTATAGCTCTTCCTAATGATGCTTGAATTGACAAAGTTGTACGTCCCTTAAAGAGGTGAAGGGCGTATGGGGCTAAAAAATATCCATAAAGTTGATACATTGTGTGGAATGAAAAGGAAGAAATTAGGGGGTAGGTGGGCTAAAGAAATCATCCTCCACACCTGTGCACCGTGCACAATGTATTAACTTGAAATGTTGACCATAATAGATGTGAATTAAATCCTATATTTTTGTCAACATACTAAAAAATTGTTAGCTAATTATAGGATTTCAATTGTACACTATCTACAAAATCAAAATTGTGAAAGTTTTCAGCGGGAAACCCATATTCAGTATCTACATAATCAAATTTTCTAATGAGGTCCTTGTGGCATAGGACTATCAAAATAGAGGAAATATCAAAGATACTTAAATCTCCAACTGTTCCCAACTGAAACATCTTGCTCTGTGTCATTTTTCTTTGTATTATCACTTTTCTCATTCATAGTATCCACTAACATGTTGACCCTATCAAAATATGATAGAAGTAACCAACATAATTCTCCTTGAAGTACAACGAAATTAATAGAATTCTGAAATACATGATAAAAATTAGTAACTATATCTCTCACAGATAGAAAATATAATAGATAAAAATAAATAATAGAATAGAATCTGAAAGGGATTCATAGCTGCTACCTGGTAATGCAATACACAATCAATGTAACAACCCCGCATTAAAAGTTAATCTAATAAAAGCTAATAAAGGAAAAATAATAGGACCAAGGTCACAGGACACAAATTCCAAGTTGAATATTGAGAAAGAAAATCCTAGTGGGTGTAACTTTTAGTTTATTATGGTTAAGGAAATTGGAAAACGAAGCGAGATAGTGATTGGAATTTATTTATGAAAAATAAAGGAAACTAGGAGAGAAGAGAGATGAAAGGTCAAATATTTGCATGACGATGAAAATAAATGGAAAATAAAGGACAATGAATAAAATAAAGGCCTCAATAATAACAAGGCTTATGAGGATTAGTTCACAACTTTTTTCGGTTGATATTTTTGTTAGTTTGGATTTTGAATTAGTTTCATAGAGAGAAGAGCACCAAGAGGAGAAAGAGAGCAACGAAGGAAAACAAAAGCAAAGTACAAGCTAGGAAGCTTGGATCAACAACTTCAGTAGGAAGATTTTGCAGGGCACATGTTGCATGTGTGATTTCCTAGCTAAGATGTGAATATATGGTTCATGCATTTGTGTATTTGGTTCATTTTTTGTCATTAGCATGGGTTTTTCCAAGTTTAATAGTGGTTTCAACCTTTCCTTACCATTTCCTATACAACCATGGAATGATGGGATTATTTTCTTTGTTGAGCTTTGGATTGTCGGAAGGTTTTGGAACTAGGTGAGGTGTTCTTAGCCAAATTCCTAGGACTTTGGCGTGGGCATAGTTTAATCTCCGAGAAACCCTCGATAGGTGGTTGAGACAGGAAAATTCCTTAAGATAAAGTTCAAGAATCTCTAAGGCATCCCAACTTGTTTTGGGCTTTGTGATCTCTTGACTCATTTTGGTGAGATTGCAGTAGACTAAGGGTGGAGGTGGTTTAATCTGAAGGAGTCGCTCGTTGTGTATTTCTTGAGATCCCACATTCATTCTTGGAATATAGCAGGGGAATGTTTAGCTGAAAGAAATATTTGGTTAATCCCAATCTATGGTCGGGTAGTACATGGAATTTCGTGACATGTTTGGCTTTTGCATTAGTTAATAAAAATTATTTTCCTATTATATTCTATAAGAACACACAATTGTTATTATGGTTTCTTGATGGCTATTATGTCATGGTTTATAATATAGTTATATGCTCATTATAAGCACGAATGTGTAATGTGCTTTGGCTATGACTCGTTCAGGATTTGATAAGTATTTGATGGTTAATGAATGTATGGGCTAACAAGTATTATTGTAGATATTATAGAGGCCAGTAGAACTTCTTGGTAATTCTCAAATAAGATTCAAACTCCTTTTATTAGATATGCATTCAATACATGTAGCTCACATGTTCACAATATTTTTAATGAAATGATTGTGATGGTTAGGCCTAGTTAGGTCAAGTTATTGAATTTTTTTGTATGAATAACATTTTTATTATGTCATTTGTCATTATGAGAAGTTACAGGAAGTTTTGGTCATTGGTGTAGAGTTCGACATGGAAAAGTTTCTAAGATCTGGAGATTGCACCCTCTAAACTAACAATTTTGTGCTATAACCGCAGGAGCTAGGCTTCTGCATGTTGTTGTAAGCCTACAACCACACTCTTGCACGCTTCTACATGTAGTTCTCAACCCAGTTCTCTTGAGTGTCCTATAAGCCTTGAGGGATGTTTATAACTTTTGGTTTTCAGCTCAACTTCCTTAACAACATCTAGGAGGTCGGGTCACATCATCGTAACTCTTCGTCTCATCTCTACCCTAGCAGGCCAATGAAATTGGGAAAATGTTGGAGGGGTTGGTTATAGGTTGGCATGAGAGTGGGCTTTCGCTCTCTTTCGTTCATATCTGATACCATAGGTTGGTATGAGAGCGTGGTTCACATACTTGGACTGGGTGGGATAAATTCATGTTGTTATGCATGCATTGTCATGCATGAGGTCAATGTATGAAGTTAGTGTTATCATGGATGATGATGACATATTGTTATGATTATGTATATATATGTATTGTAATAATTTGAATTCATTTTGCACATGAGATAGCCACCCCTGATGTTCACTAAGGTATGGTGATTATTTTTATATTTATTATCTAATGTGGTGTGTTTGCAGGAAGACAAAGATGAGCAAAAACTGGCAGAATGGTGGATTATAGTTCATGGGACTCTACCTATAGATAATATGAGCATCCAAGAGATGAGTACTCTCGATACATAACACATACCTTCAGAAGTATAAAGGAAGAAATCAGAAGTTCCAAGGTGGATAGTGACATAATCATTCTGTCATAAGAAATACTTACTAGGGTATAGTGGAAACAAGAAGAAGGCAATGGAGCTATCCTTCAAAGTTTATTAGATTTGCAGAGACAAGGATAGCTCAACTCTAGTTACAGATATGGGGACATGACTAATGGGGTGTATCGTAGTAGGTCTCATGGAGGGAACAAGTCAGAGAGGGATAACACAGTCAAAGATGGTAAGTTCTTGGATAACTCTCATAGGAGAGGAAATGGTTATGAGTTATATTCCAGTTATGATTCATGTAAGAATCATGATCATCATCACTATCATCCTCACATGAGTAGTGAGAGGGGATACTTGTGAGATAAGTTCAAGAAATCCAAGCCTCCGACATTTGTTATAGAGTTGAATAAATCGTAAGATGCAGAACCATGATAGCTTGGGATGTAGAAGTTCCTCCAGCCTACCATCCATCACACACATAAGAGTCCACAGATATATATATATATTATATATATATATATATATATATATATATATATATATATTATATATATCTATGAATTTGCTTTACAAAAATTTATCTCCTTTTCAGCATAACATTACCCTACGAATTTTTCTACCCCTTACCATGCATGACGGTGATGACCTCAAAACCCATGGTCATTTATAATATCAAGGTGCATATATGAATTAGTCCAAATTAGATGAACTCTATTATCAAGCATTGGTGTCTTCTTTCTTGTGCCTATTATGTGTTTTCTTCTTCCTTTCATAGGTGCACATTTATGTGTTAAGCTACAATTTTTATATGCAATTGTTTTCTATACATGTATAAGAGAAAACGTTCGGGATCAAGTGGTATCAGAGCAAGGATTTTTAGATGTGAATTTCGTGTTTGTATGCTAACAAGAGGCAAGCTTCGAAGAGGTCAAGGGAATCTACAACCTTTCAATAGATAGGTAGGGCATGCACCTTGGAGAAGAAACATGGCTGAAGAGGAGCACAATTTCAGAAAGACTTCCTATTCGATGGTAGAGAATGTCAGTTAATTGGTTCTAAGGCTAGAGAGAGCAGAGAGAAGAATTGCAGAAGAACTACGCTCAGCACATGGAGATGGTGGAGGAGATCCTTCTCCTTCTTCTGCTATGAATGAAGATTCTTCTTCCCTCACCATAATAATCATAGAAATCACACGGACACATCTAAGAAACCTTTCTTTAAATTAGATGTTAAATTTGATATTCCTGTGTTTAATGGATAAAGTAATATAGAGAAGATTAATAATTGGATCAGGGAGATTGAGGTTTATTGGAAGATTTAGAAAACCATAGAGGATGAGGCTAAAATTCATCTGGCCTCTCTACGACTGGGCAACATAGCTCTGATTTGGTGGGAGAGCAAATTGCAGAGTAGTAAAAATGTGGGTAAGCTCTTTTCCTCATGGTTTGATTTTACTTCTGCGTTAAGTGAAAAATTTTATCCCTTAGGATACATACATAAAGCTTTAATGAATTGGAAATATTTAAGGCGAGGCAAAGGGCAGGATGTTCAAAGTTTTACAGAAGAATTTTGGAGGCAAGCACTGAATTTGGGTATTACGCTAGATACACTTGAAGTTGTAACTAACTATATTGGCTCACTGCATAGCTATATTTGGAATTCATTATTGTTGTTTGAACCAACCACTATTGACGCAGCTAGTGTGAAAGAAATTCATATTGAAAACAGGGGCAAGAATGAAAGAGAGGACCAATCCAGAAAGCCACCCTTCAAACGTACCAATGGTAAATCCAAAGTGAAATGGAAAGGGAAAGAGAAGAAAAAATCATTAGCCAAAGAGGGAGAGAGGCCTTATTGCAATAATTGCAAGAAAGAAGGCCACGATGATGATCTATGTTGGAAGCAGCACCCAGAAATGTTTCCAAAAAATTATGGAGGAAAGGGGAAGGAGAAAACAGTGGCAGCAACACAACAAGATCTTGGATCAGATTCAGTAGATGAAGCATTGGTCACAGCAATGGGAACAAAAGGTACCTTTACACCTCCTCTTGATTCTAAATCACAAGGAAGCACTAGTTTTGTAGATGAGTCCATTTCAAATGATAGAAAAAGGATTGAATTATTTCATATCAGAGTAGTATAAACCATACCAAAGTAGAAACTCTATTTGATATGGGGTCCCAAGAAAATTTAATTATAGAATCTCTGGTAAAGAATCTAGGATTAGAAACAAAACCGCACCCAAAGCCTTACCCGTTGGGATGGATACAAGATAAAGCTAAATTGAATGTAACCCAACAGTGCAAGGTAAAATTTGTGATTGCTTCTAAGCTGGTAGATGAAGTGGAGATGGATGTTATGTTGGATATCTGTGGCATGGTATTGGGGAGCCCATACCTGCATGATAGAAAAGTTTTCTTTTTCTGCCATGAAAATAAATACCACATCACTAAGGATGGGATAGAGTACATAGTGCAGGCTCATAAAAACAAAACTAACGCCAACCTCACAAGTGTTGGGAAGATGAAATAGCTGGTGAAATCTAGCAAGGCATGCATGCTTATGGTTGTTAGGAAAAAGGAGAACCAATTCACAGATGCGTTCCAAGGCTACGATGGTAAGCATAAGGAAGAACTGATGGATTTAATTGCTAATTATAATGCATTATTGCAAGAGTCGCGGGGACTACCTCCACAGAGGGAGATCCAACATGAGATCCACTTGTTGCATGACTCCCCTCCGCTAAATATCCGCATGCACAGAATATCAGTAACCAAAATGGATAAGATCAAGCACCAAGTGCAGGAATTGTTGGAACAAGGCGTGATTAGGCTGAGCTCCTCTCCATGCCGGTCACCAATTTTTCTAGTGCCAAAGAAGGAAAAAAGATGGAGGATGTTTATGGACTACCACATGCTCAACAAAATATTAGTAAAAAATCGCTATCCCCTCCGACGCATAGATGATTTATTGGATCAATTAAAAAATGTTGTATATTTCACAAAATTGGATCTGCACAATGGCTATCACCATGTTTGAATTGTGGAGTAGTATGTGTGGAAGACCACATTCAAAACCAAGTAGGGGTTGTTCGAATGGATGGTAATTTCATTGGTGCTTTGCAATGCTCCAGCCACCTTTATGCAGGTTATGAATAATATATTTCAGCTCTTCATTGATGAGTTTGTTCTTCTATATTTATATGATATCCTAGTTTTCAGAAAGAGTTGGTTTGAACATATGAGTCATGTAAAGAAAGTGTTTGATGTTTCGAAGAAAGAAAAACTCTTTATAAAATTGTCAAAGTGTGACTTTGGGAAAACCGCTTTGGGTTACCTAGGTCATATTGTTGGTCATGGTTAGTTAAAAATTGATCCCACTAAAGTTGAAGCAATTATAAATTGGCCTAATCCTACTAGTGCAACTAAGGTCCATAGCTTTCTAGGTATAGTCCAGTATTGGAGGATATTTATTGCTAATTTCACTATTATTGCAGCACCTTTGCACACATTGACAAGTGTGAAACAAGTCTTCCAATGGGGAGGAAGACAACAAAAATACTTTGAATCATTGAAGGAAAAAATTAGCGTTGTGCTAGTCTTGGCCTTACCTGATCTCCAACAACCATTTGAGATCAAAATTGATGCCAATGGTTATGCCATGGGAGCTTTACTGATGCAGCAAAAGAAGCCAATTTGTTAACATTCTGAGAATTTTTCTCGAGCTGTGATCAACTATCCCACCTATGACAGGAGATTTATGCCTTGGTGTAGAGTGTGAAAAAGTGGAAACACTACCTGATCGGCAAGGAGACGATCATCCATACCGATCATAAGCCCTTGCAGTATCTTCAGTTACAAACCAAGTTGCAGCAAACTCTTCATTTCAAGTGGATGTTCTTTCTTCAATAGTTACACTTGGTAATAAAGTATAAGAAGGGCACTAACATTAAAGTGGTCGATATGCCATCTTGCCCTCCTATTTCTAATTCTCTTATTTTGCATAATGCTTCGTTGTCTTTTGAAAGTTATGCAGAACAATATGCTAACGATGATGACTTTGAGGAGGTTTATGCAAAACTAACCCATGTTTCATAGGTGGAAAACTATCACTTGCAGGGGAAATTGTTGTATCACCATGGTAAATTGTGTATTCCCACAGAGAAAGAGTGCATGTAATTCGAGAGGCCCACACCTCTCTTGTATCTAGACACCTTGGTGTCAAGAAGACTTTAAGTCATGTACAAAGATTTTTCTTTTGGCCTCATATGAAAAAGATTGTGACTCGCTATGTAAGGGATTGTGTGATGTGTTCTATTTCAAAGCCCTCTAATAGAAAACTTGGGCTCTACACACCACTCCCTATTCCAATTCTTCCATGGGAAAGTGTTTCAATGGACTTTGTAGGAGGTCTACCTTTGTCTAGGAAGGGGCACGACTATTTGTATGTCATCATTGACCGATTTAGCAAAATGTGTATTCTTATGCCTTGTAAAAGGCAGATTATTGTAGAGAAAACTTCTTCTCTTTTCTTTCAGTATGTTTGGCTCCACCTTGGATTACCCACATCAATCGCTTTGGATCAAGAATCTCACTTCCTTGGGGAGTGATGGACCAACTTGTGGAGGATGATGGACACCAAACTTAAAAGAAGCATGACATTTCACCCATAGACCGACGGGAAGACAGAGGTTGTTTATCGTACTGTGGTACACCTATTACAAGGCTATTGTGGGAAACATCCCATGTTGTGGGATGAACATCTCCCCTATATATAGCATTCCTACAACCGAGTAGTGCATTCATCGACGCAGCGTTCACCATTCGAGACATGCTTTGGATACCTGCCAAAGGACCCTTTATACATGGCCTTCGGAAGGCAGGATGGCTCCAGTGGACGTAATGATAAAGAAAAAGCTCAACAGTTCATTCAATGAATCCAAATGATTCACCAAGCAATGCAAGAACAGTTGGAAAAGGGTCAAGCCCATTATGAGGTTTGACATGATAAACACCAGGTTGACCATCAATTCCAAGTGGGTGACAAGGTGTGGTTCCACATTAGCAAAGACAGGATGAAAGGAGAAGGAAAGAAGTTACGGCCAATCCGGTATGGACCATTCACCATATTAGAGAAGATTGGGAACAATTCATTTCCTCTTGACATTCCAGTGTATATGCAGATGTACTCAATAGTGAATATGGAGAACCTGAAAATGTATGAACCACCTTTGATCATGGACACTGATGAGGTGGGAATACTTCCTACCATTGATTATTTTGTGCCTGAATATCTCGATGAGTTGCCTGAAGACATCATCCTCAATAGAAGAACCAAGAATTCACAGCGAGGAGATATAGAATACCTTTGAGTTGGATTCAAGGGAATGCATCCCAGCAAGTCCATATGGATGTAGAAAGAGAAAGTGAGGGCATAGTACCCTCACTTGCTAATTGACTAATGAAAAGCTTTTGGTAGTCCAAAAGCTCCTCAATGGGGAGGATTGATCCAAGTGGATCTTCGAATACAATGGCATGGAAAAACTTAGAAAATCAAAGTGATCAGACTAAATTCAACTCAATACTAGGATGCATATCTCATCTTCTTGATTCCAATGGTGAAAATGGTACTTCAATCGGAGTCCAGATGATGAAGTTATTGCAAAAACAAGGGCTCTTCAATGCTTAAGAAAATAGAGGAATTTCCTTTTAAAATGGGTCTTTAAAAGCCTTAAAGGAAAACTGAAATCTAGGGTTGCACGAGGGCAGACATAAGGCTTGGGTTGTGAAACCTCCAATCATCAATATTCAATCAGATTGGATCGACAGATCAGAGGCCATTGCAATTGGTGGTTATATATATACATATAGGTGGATATCGGTAGATGGAAAATGCGATTGGTGATTACTCGGATCAGTGGGACCTCCAACAGACACTCGAGGAAATATATGTGCGGGATGCTGACATGATTAGCCAACATTGATATCATTGATCGATGATAAGTGCTCAGTCCTTCCTGAGGACTAGGCTAGGAACACAGTGAAACGTCTATAGGTCAGGGACACAGTGAAATGTCGATCTGTGACCTCAGCACAGACTTGATATCCACTATAAGCCCGAATTAATAATATTTGAGGTTTGCGCATATGGTTTTTGGCTGGATTTGTAGTGTTTTTGGGATTTTTGAAGCTTTATCGTTGAATGATAAAAACACCATTTTGAGCGACGGTTGCACCCGCCACTCTACCAACCTCCATTATTAACCAGACAGCCTCGATTTGAATGGGGATCTATCCAAAGAACCCATTATAAAATAGAGTCGAATGGAAGAGTAGTGGGAGGCGTTTTTATGGTTGCAGCACACTATTTTGCAGAGGCCGAGAGCACCTGCTGAGCTGTTTTAAACAGTTACACAATTCCAGTTTCTTCTACAACTGTGGGAAGCTTTGGCACTGCATACCACTCCATATGTGGCATTCATTTCATAGCCACCAGGTAGATTGGAGGTATAAGCTTCTTTCAGGACATATTGAGAAATGTAATTTTGTTTATTCATGGCATTTAATGAGAAAGGCCTCCCCATTATTGAGTTGGGCCCAGAGACATAGTCCAAATTGGACGAACTCCGTTATCAAGCATTGGTGTCTTCTTTTTTCTACCCATTATGTATTTTTTCTTCTTCTTTTCATTAGTGCACATTTATGTGTTAAGCTGCAATTTTTATATGCAACTCTTTTTTATGCATCTGTAAGTGAAAACATCCTGCATCACTTACACACTAATTTAGGAGAGCTAGTTGGAGGGAATGCCTGATCCATAACTAGACTCCTTAGTTTGAGGAGTTCTCGTGATTTTATTAATTTAATTTAATATTTGGATTTATTAATTGATTATTAAGAGAGTGAGGCTAACACTTTCGTCTTGGCATCATGCACACCTGTAGCCAGCTTTTTGATCTTCACCTGCAATGGTGCTTCCTCCGATATATGTAGTTCTAGTACTATTATACAGGCTTCTGCTACAACAGCTGCAAGTTCGGCATTCTGTGCCTGAATTTTCTTTTTTGTCTCTAGTGCCTCTGATTTCTCAGTGAACATATGTTTGTTGTTTACTCTATATTCACTTATAAGGCTTAATGTGCACTACTCCCAAGCTTTAAACTCTACTATTGCACCTTCTTCCAGCGTGTGAAGAAACTCATTGTGGAGTGTGGCCAGTTTGAGGCCGATGTTTTTCAGAGAATTGACACTAGCCTTATTATCAGTTGCCTCCACGCTCAAGGCTGCATTTGGCAGGGCAACAACCCAGAGGTCTAGTGACCAAACCATCTTCGCTACCTAAGTGGTCCCTACTTCCAAACTTGATGTAATGCTACTATGCCCTATGCCTACCTAGGTCTTATTTCCATTGGTCTACAACTTGCACATATCCTTCTAGAAAATACTCATGGCATGTTGTTGTTGTTGCTCAAACTGCTATAGCAGTTCTACGATGGTATCTCAAACCTTATTGCCTATTTTATCTAGGTCGTCATCTATTAGAGTAATCAAGTCTAGTGATCGCTTTGTGGCTTTTGATTTCTTCTGTGGCCCTTCCTTTTCCTATTCCCAATACTGCTTCTCCTAGAAGGGAGTGCCCTGCTCCTCCTAACCACCATCGTCCTCCTATAACTAATCTTCCTTCTCAATTTGAGGTGAAGGTGATTTGTCACTCCACTCATAGCCACGCTCTTCATGTTCAGCCTATTCCTTCATGGCACACTCTACTTCCAACTGGGCCTTCTCCTCAACCTCTTTTCTTTGCTTCTCAGTCAACTACTGAACCTTCTGTTTGGCCACTTACTTCTTCTTTTTCTCCATGGACTTTCTAGTCCCTATGGCAATATCAAATGGATAATGCCAATCTATTAGTCAGCACTTAATGACCACCTTAATAGTGTCATCTCTAGCAAGGTAGGGTAGGTTGAACCATTTTTGTTGTGGATCCTTTTGTGCCTGGATGTATATGCGGTGGAAGTCAGCATTGAACTCTGCGTACCGTGAAAGATATTGAAACATGGTTGGTGACAATCATGGATTCTAATTGATGGCCATGCAAAAATCCCCTCCATTAGTAACCAAAATACTTTGGTCTCTGTGACCCGTGCTGCATCTTTTGTGGCCCAGAGAGATGCAAACTTTGCATCCTCTCGCAAATCTTTCTCCATGGGAGGAAAGTGGTTGTCCTCTAGTAGATACCAAGAGACGACAGAAATCAAGAGCAATATTCATGAATAGTGGAATTATTTACTCTCATCTTGCACCTCTCGACAGTTCGCGAGGATCTCACTACAAAGGTAACATGCTCAGTTGACTTGCACACCGTCCTCACGCTATGCAGCCAGTGAAATTATTGGCATTGGAACCTCGTCCACATGGCATCTTTTCATAACCTTGCCAACATGGATCTGCATGGAAATTGTTACCATGGGGTCAGTCATCGAGGTAATAGGGTACCTACACGGGTTCTTCACAAGCTTGAACTTGTCCTTCATCTTCTCCATGAGGTCGCGCTCACTTTTCTTTCTGGCAAAATCCTTGGACGGATTCAATCTTGAGTGCAGTAACAACATGATATGATGGACGAGCATGTCAGTGATAGGGATCGACATGCTCAGCCACAAGCATCCAACATGCACCAAACATAACAATTGCTTAATGATAATCAAGTTGATATTGGAGCGATGGTAATTGGGCACCCACAAAAAGTTCAACAACCTTGATTGGTTCACTCCGCGAATCCACTCCATAGGCTCCAACGTGGTGACACCAAATTCTTTGTAAAAGGCCCTCTTCATATAGGTGTCTATAACAAGGTAGGGAAACCTCTCATGGTTTTCCAAATCTCAGTCATCCAGCTGCAAATGTGGGATACGCACGAAGCGCAAACCCTCAAAACTGAGCTTCTCTAGTAACAAGGGTGTATTGAGGAGGAATTGTCTTGCATTTGGGTCCTTAGGGACCTTCACCTTTCCCTTGCATGGAGGGATGTAATCCGACAACTTGGTTATAAGATCCACCCCCTCAGTGTCTATATCCTTTGCATCTTCTTCGTTCTACAAATCCACTACTTTTCCCTTCTTTTTTGCACTCGTTTTTTCATTCCTCTGGGTTTGGGTAGTGGCATGCTTCCTCGGTGATTCAAACACCACTATGGGCTTCTTCTATTTTTCCTTCTTGGGTTTCAGGACTTCCCTCAATAGCATAGGCTTCAGCCTAGGTGACCTCGGCATTATAGGCACTACTACTGGAACCTCCATGCTTATCACCTTCGGGGCAGTGCCCTCAAAGCTGATAGTTCCTACAGTGTTAGAGGGTTTATCACGACTTGGTCCTAACATGAAGTCAGTAATGATTTTTTGAACTAACTCGTGAAACCTATCGAATGTGGGGCTTGCGATCAGAGCTTCAAAATACTTGAAATTCATGTGCATCAGATAACAAAACACAAAAATTCTAAGGATGCAAAGTGTTTTCCACTAGATGAGCATGCATAATTTATAGGTGAATTTGAATTCAAATTCAATTTCCCCCCCAAAATATATCCATAAATGCTAAATTGGTGGCAAATTTCCAAAAATTTCACTCTTAAATACAAACTTAATTTCCTTAAATTACGTCCCCCACTCCTCTTAACCATCTTCTGGCAGTCAAATCATGAATAGTGACTGTAACGGTTACTTTCTGGCTACATCGTGTGGTCTTTCCCCCAATAACATAGCTCCCTTCGGGCTTCTTTTGGTATTGTGACATCATCCTATTTCACACAGACCCTATTTCGCGCAACTCTACAAACCAAGCAAAGTAGCTTATAGTCATTCGCCTCCTTGTAGTTTCCTGAAGCGCTAGGACTATCCTACCATCATATAGTCATTGGATCGGATCTCCATTTCAACTTCACGAGATGAACTTCTTTAGCATTTGTAATCTCTTTGATAACATATGGTCCCAGCCAATACATCTGAAATTTTCCTTGAAACTTATCAAACTTATTGCCATATAATAAAACCATATCATTTATCTTGAAGGTGCATAGTTTGATGTGCCGATCGTGCCAAGCTTTTTCGCATTCCTTATGAACCTGCTGATGGAATCCTTCCAAAAATCTATCTTCCTCGAGCTCTTTTAGCTGCACGAGCCTTTATTCTAAGGCTCTATCATCTGTCATTCCTTTGAAGGCCTCTATGTGTAGCCTAGGAACAATGTATTCCATAGGCATTACAACTTCTACACAATAGCCCAACCGAAAAGGTATATGAGCAGTATGATTTTTGCAAGTAGTTTTGTAGGCCCATAACACTGCTAGTACATGCACGTCCCAATCATTTTTTTGTGCATTGTGGACCTTCCTCAGCACATTCTTCAATATCTCATTAAAAGCTTCAACTGTTCCATTGTCCTGAGGATGATATCACGTACTCTTCTGATGATAAACCTTGAACTCTTATGTCAGTGAGTTAATCCTTTCATTGAAGAAATGCATACCGCAATCACTCATTGGTACCTTCAAGAAACCAAAACTAGTCAACACATATTCAAACAAGAATTTCACTATTATTGCCCATGCACTATCCCTCACAAGCTATTCCTCCACCCACCGGGTCAAATATTTTGTCACGATGATGATATATCGTGCACCTGTCTTCTTCGGCCTGGATGTTGAATCGGTCCTACAAATCAATTGTCCATTTCTCAAATGGCTGCAATGACACTTAAAGATTCAGAGGTAGCTCATCCCTCCATGATGGCCTACCAATTCTCTGACATGTGTCGCATGCCCTACGATATGCTTTAGAATCCTTATGTAGCGTCAGATACCACAACCTAGCATGTAAAATCTTGTGCACTATTTCTTTTCCTACATAATGCCCTCTCATAGCTCCTTGATGAGCTTTAGTAAGGATACCAGTTCGCTTAAAACCAGGTGCAAAACATTGGAGTATTTCATCTGATCCCATCTTATACAAATGTCTTGCAAAAACTAAAGATTCTTCCATGTGTAGCACCAATTCATTCTTCTATTGACTAGTGTATCCCTTTGGGGCCATTCTTGTGGTCAAAAAGTGGATAATGTCCGCAAAGTGATTATCCACTACACACACCGTGAAGAGTTGAATGTCAGTAAGCCCTTCCCCCAAATTGGTAGGTTCCTCTCTTGTGTCAATGCGCGATAAATGGTCTATCCCTGCATTCAATCACTCTGGCTTCACAATTACCTCGAAATAATACTCCTGAAACAACAACAACCATCTACATATCCACCCCCACAACATAGGCTTGTTGACCAGGTACTTTAATGCAGAGTAATTTGTGTACATTTTGAAATGTCCACCTAATAGGTAATGTCTAAACATATGTAGCACATACACCATAACCAACCCTTTGTGCTCTATCATCAAGTAATTTTGTTCAACCTTAGACAACTTCTCTCTCGCAAATGCTATAGGGTGATCCAATTCTCCTTCACTAGTCTATGTCAACACTACTCCTAGTGCAATATTTGTAGCATCCACATGTACATGAAATTTCTTCTTCCAATTCGAGAAGACTAGGATTAGTGCAGTGACCATTTTCTCCAATACATCCAAACTCCACTGACATTCTTCATCCCAACATAATGTAGCATATTTTTTCAGTAGCTTTTCCATAGGCATGGTAATTTGAGCATAACTTTTGTTGAAATTCTGATAGTATCTAGTATGACCCAGTGTTGTGCGCAGTTGTTTAACACTCCTTGATGCCTCAAAATTAATTATAACCAAGATTTTAGTAGGGTCCACCATTAATCCCTGACTGCACAGCACATGACCCAGCAAAACTCCAAAGGGGATGCAAGAAAATGATTTCTTCAAGCTTAGCGCGATCTAATACCTTCAACATGTATCCAACATCAAGCAGAAACTACCTACATGTCACTTTACAAGTCCAAAGACCCTCCAATTGTCAAAATATTCCTCCAAAATTTTGAGAATTAACTCTTTGAATGGCATGATAACTACGCGTGAGAAGATTGTCAGCACATTGTTTAAGTCAAAAAGGAATTATCGTATACTAGAAACATCCCCACTCAATTGTGAAGGTCATCTTACTCTTGTCTTTTGGTGCGATCTTAATCCGATGGTACCCATAGAAGCCATCAATGAATGAATGTGCTTCCTGCCCTCTGACATTGTTTAGTACTTCATCCATGAAGAATGTCAGAAAAGGACCATGAACGAAAGCATAATTAAGCTTTATGAGATCTATGAAAATTCATATTTCTACCTTCTGATTTTTTTCTTGGACTACCATTGGGCTCACCTGATTAGAATCCTCCATTGGTTCAATAATACCTGCATCTAACACCTTATCCAATTCTAATCAGACATTTTTCTTACACTTGGGATTAAGGCGATATGGCCTCTGCTTCATCGGCTTCACATCTGGCTTCGAGGTATCTTCATTATGCCTAGGTCTCCTATAATACCCTTCAAGTATGAAAAATTTGTAGGGAACAAATCCTGATACTCGTGGAGCAACTCAGTGACCTTATCTACTATGGCATCATCCTAGTAGTCCCTAATTTTCACAAATTTCATCTCTTCCTCTCTGCCAATGTTTACTTGCCTAGTTTTTAGTGGCACGGTGATATCTGGATCCTCTATCTTGGTCTCTAAACTTTGCGGTGGCTTTCTCCCTCAAGGATGTTCCTTGGATCCTCATCTTCTTGCTCGGCAGTCACATTATAGCACTCCATGGCATGGCGTAACTAGGTGCTCCAATTTGGTTAAATCAATTGCAAAGAATCATGTAGTATTCTGAAAATCATTGGCTTAACCTCCTGCGATGCCTCATCAATACATTCGAACCTATCTTCAAAGTTGAATGTCATAAGAAATCCCTCTTTTAAAATATCCCACTCTGTGGTGTTGTGGTGGAGCTCCGTTTGCAAATACTAATTCATAGGAATGTTGTCCAAAGTGTGATAGAAAATATGCACCCTCTTTAGTTGCAGCCTTGTTCCATAGACTTTAGTCCATTTTGCTAAATTATCACGTGGATCATTTCTTCCATCACATTTCTCCCTTAGCCAAAGTTTATGGCAACCAAACTGCATTCTCATCATTCTTCTATACTCCCACCATTCAACAAAATTGTCCTTATGCGTACCCCACCACCTTGTAAGAGTAGCATGCATTACCAAATCGAGGACTTGAAAGTGATGCTTCTATGGTACCTCCCTTTCAAATGCATCCAAAAATTTATCTACATCAATCAGACGATCATAATAAGGAAAACTTCTTACCTTTGATGATACACATCACAGTGATTTAGTCATCATATTACAGGGCAAAGTAGATACTTTGTGCACCCTATTCTGCTAGTGTTCCAATTCCTCATCTGAATCTAATGTATAGGAATTTTCCTAGTCCCATGTAATGCATCCATCACCTATCGGATTAACCCAATCTTGATCTCATGTTTCTATCTTATAGATTTAGTCCAAATCGTCATCGCCTTCCTCATAATTGCAGGCTAGTTCAGTGTAGTGCGGTCCTTCTGTAGGGTCCACAGGTACTACTACACGGAGAAATTTCCTCCCAAATGACATTGTCTACTTCTTTAGATTGAATACTCCATTCATGTCAATAGGCCAATCAATTCCAAGGAGCACGGGGTATGGATTATTGTCATCAAAAATATCTATCACTTCGAAATTGGCTAATGCGCTCGCACCTTCTATATCTACTATTACTCCATGCAATCTCACCATAGGTATAATCTTCTGTTGATTTTCCATCCTTAGCCAAATTGGAGACCACTGCAGTGCAAGTCTCCCCATTCCTTCCCATATCTGTTTAGGTAAAACATTCGCATCTGACCCCAGATCCAGAATAACCTGATCCATTTCATACTCTCTTATTTGTACCGTGAACCTCATCTCATTCCCTATTCTCATCTTGTGTTTTCCTATCATTCTGACTGTGTGGCTCCCTTCAAAAGTAGTTTCCTTAATAGTAAACTTTTCTATCAATCCTTGTTACCCTTTCATAGCCTTGTTATTGCGCAAAAAATGTATATAAGCATCCAAAAATGTGAAAGCATAGAGGGGTCAACTTTTTCAGATAAATTATCCTCACTTCCTGAGGTAGAGGCCTCACTCAAGCTTCTTTTTGCTTGCATGAATGTTTCCCTCGTGTGCTCTAGATCAAATCCAAGTTCCCTTTCTGGAGCCTTGCAAACCCACTCACTTTCTTCAAGTTGTTTCCCTTTATCATCACCGGTCATCATCCCACTTCTTAGCACAATATTCACATTAGGATATTCTTCGTAGGGCTCAACCTTCATCATTTGTAGATTTTGGGTAGGTTGCTAATGCTGTGCCTTCTTCTCATGTATCTTAGGTATCAATATAGGGCATTCCTCTATCGCGTGGTCAAAATGAGTACAATACTAGTATGATGGGTGTCTCTGGATCACATACTCCCACGCGTAGTGTCTTGGCACTCTGAAATTATAGAAAATAACTTGTCCCCGACCTCTACTAGGTCCCCCTACTCCTCAGCCTCATCCGCGACCCTCATATCCTCCACATGCTCCCCCAGTGCCTTGATCGAGAGGCCTAGTTTCTGTTTTCATTTGATACATGGGTGTTCTTTCAATTATCAATTCATAGCTATAGAAGTTACACTCATCATGGCCCACCGATTTACCGAAATTGTAGAATATATGTTGCGGTGTTTGCACAAATTTCTGCAATAAGTGGGAATTGTTTGTTACATGTTTTCCTACTGCTTGACAAATAGTGCACCACAGTGCAGGCCGTATAATTGGTCTTGCTTGAGCTTCCTACCTTAGAGGCATGCGCCCTCCCCTACCATATAATTTTTGAAAACAGGGTAATGATTCTTATCATGTGCCTGGTTTTTACACTGGAGGCACCAAACTTCTTCGTGCACCTCTAGCCGAGCCGCTTTCTCCTTTTTCAAGCTTTAAAGATCCAAGAAGAGATTATGCAACTCTGCATGAATCTATTGAACTCCCAACATCACGTCTTGGATAAGAATCTCATGTAGTCTCATTGTGATCTCCAGCGCTTCCCCCTGAGTCCCTATCTTCTGTTCTAACAAGGAAATTATTAAGTGAGGCAAGAGTGCAACTATAAACCAATCCCCGTGGTGACTCACAGATTCATATTGGCTTTGCATATTTTTCACTTCAGTCTTTGATCCAGCTCCTAGGGTTTTTCACCGATCCTTGTCATGATTTCCTTGAACCCCACTATCGATTGTGTTTCAGACTTAGGCCTACCAAACTCCTTGTTCAGAGTAGTCTAAGTGTCCGCTAATGATGCCATCAGATTACCAGTGCAGTAATTGATGTACCATGTCAACATGCAATCTTTTCGAGTAGTAACCAACTGCACTCTCTTCATATGATTATCTATAATATTCTGTGTTTTCCACACTACCTTCACAACGAACAAAAACTAGTTTGGGCCCTCATTTCCCAAGCCCTTGAAAATGAGCGACTTCATCGTATTGGAAATATTTAATGGTGGTGAAGGTGGTGGTGGTGTGAGTGAAGGTATATGCTATGGAGGTCAAGATGGAGGTAGTGTGGATGGATGAGGTATTCACAAAAACCCTTGCCTTATTAATTGGACAACACTCTGTGGTGAAGCATGTGATGTTCCCTCGTCGTCACTCAGAGGAGGCTCAATTAATGTGCTATATTCAACGCTTGTTCTCCCTCTATCCCTAAAGAAATTTCCACTTCACATAGCTCCAAACATCAAGTTAATGGCATAACTCACTTTTCACACAAGAGCATATTAATCCAAGTATTCAAACATCTTAAATACTTACGTTGCAGTCCCTTGAAGAAGCATCGCTCTACTTCATAAGAGCTTATCGAGTTATTGACCGTAAATTTTTTCATATATCCTCCTATGACTCAATCAAGCCAATGATCAATGGTGCATGTGATATTACCTTCAAAAGCTTCTAATCTCGGTAGTAGGTTCAGGTTCCAGACTATTGGACCATCAAGCCTCCACCTTCCTTGGTCGTTTGCCAATTTAGCGATCCACTAGTATAGTTCGATCAAGAAGGTGCGAAAGAATATTTCATGTATCTCTATGTCTAGGTATCTGTCCAACCATTGTTCTTTCATCGAGCACGAATTTCTGTTTCGTTGCACCATGAATTCGTGGACCTTTCTATCCAATCACTTTTCAATTTCTTTCTTTGTTGGATTCTAGTGGTGCGACATCGCACATCCCCTTATGCAGATCACGGTCCTAGAAATGAAACCATTTCTTGTCTTAGTGGGTCTTGACCCAGGTTCAAATTTAGTTGCACCAAACAAATCCCTACACTACTAGCCCTTTCAACACCAATCTGGTGAGGGTGGGCTGAAGTCTCACCCGAAGCAGTATCGGGGGATGCTGGAACCAAGCTTATGCACCCAGAGATTACCGTGATTTCATTTTGTGCCCTGAATCTACCTTTGCAAAGATCAATAAATCCTTATGTCTTATCAATATAACTTCCTTTAATCAGCCTCTAGACCTCTGCGAAGGTCTACGATTGGCTTTCACAGACCATGATAAAGAACTCAACTACTTACGCGCATAAAATATTACCCTTAACCTGATAATTATTCAGATAAGCTTAAGTGTTCGATAACTTCAACATACAACAAGATAATATTCATGTAAACAATTATCATTAATTGCATTCATATAAGAATATAGATCAAGTAAAGTCATGCATCAATACATCATTATTTCATAAACCCATCGTTTATGACATATTAAAGCACATTAATCCATAATAGAAGTAAATAGGCAAAACACATGTATCTTCTTTATTGATAATCATTTTAGTTTATAGACTGAAGACTTCCTTACTCACTCAGCTTCAGGGGTCCGCACACTAAGCTGTGGACTTTCCTCTATGCCTTTGTGCACAGAGCTGCAGAGCCTTTTCCTTTTCTAAGGATTCTATGTTCTTCCTTCTATTGACCCATTACATTCATCCTCATCATCTACTACTTGCCTCAGACTTCCTAATGCACAACTATTTATACAATCCCATGGTCCACAAACCATGGGTAGATCCTCAAAATCTGACTCAACTTACATAAAGAAGGGTAAAACCCTTTATGACTCCTTAACTATCTATGCACTCTGCGACCACAAATTGTGGAGACTTTACATTTTATACAACAAAAATTGGGCTCTTTTGCCTAAAAGCTCAGGCTTTATCTCCAAAATTTACCCTAGGGGACCCATTCCCAACACTCATTATTTTTGAATTCCTCAACAGCTTCCCAAAAAATGCTATATAGAACAATGAATAGAACAGTGTATTTGTGCAGTCTAAAAAATAGGATTTTAAGATGAAAATAAATATCCCGGTTCATGACACTTTTGAAAAATTAGGAATAGGTTATCTTTCTTTTCACTATCCTCGATAAAAAATCTTTCAGTTTCCAAAAACTCTTCGTCATGTGTTCAGAGACCATTCTCCTCAATGGTGACTAAAACAGAGTGTTTTTGTACAGTCCAAAATATAGGATTTGAAGATGCAATCAAACATCCCAATTCGTGACCCTTTTGTATAAAAGGGAATAGGTTATTGTTCTCTGACATGTTTTCGAAAAAAACCTCTTTCTTTTTCTCTAAATTTGGCTCCATTTGGTCAGACATTGTTCAGCAAAATGGTTTCTAAAAAATCAATTTCAAAGGAAATTGTGTTGTAGAGTGTAGAAGCCCTCCATGGTTGGCATGAGCATAAAGCATGGGAAGTCAATAAAATTTTGGGAGTATAATGTCTCTTAGGTGATGGGTTGGGTAGGTTTCATGTTCTACATAAGGTTCGTAGATGTGATGAGTATAGGGGAGTGGTAATGGTTTCATGGGTATATGTTTAGAATGAAGGGAGGGAAGGAAATGAAATTTCAATAAGATGTAAATGATATGTGAAAACTTGATAGGATGTAGATGATATATGAAGGTATGTATGAAGGGAAATAGGGAAATAGGGTAGGAAATAATTGGAAGCATGAATTGATTGTACAAAAATACAAGAGCATGACTCCCATTGGATGAGACCCTTTCAAAATTTGAATGAATTCTTTATGCAAGAAACACAAAGATGAAGAACAATGATTTGAAGGCTATGACACTGAAAATAATCATAGGCTCAAAAAATCCAAGTTAAAAATTAAACGATAGGAAAAAACATTTGATGGTAAAACTTATGACCCTAGCATTGGCTCCAATGGGGATAGCAACCTCCATATGAGGTGCCAAGAACAAAATAGTAGACTAGTCGCCTAAACCATTGGGCGATGGAGTTAAACATGGAAATGGAAAAATTAACCGCTCAAAAACAAACGGACTGACTGACTGAAAATTAACCAAATGAATTACTTACATGGCTGAAAACTTTCAAGGAAATAAGAAATTTGATAGTACATCACCAAAGTCTTAGGGCGTTCTCCTCGGGCTTTAAACTATGATGATAGCTATCTACAGCTACTGAATATATATATAAATTCATGTGAAATGATCCCTCCAATGTAGCAATTAAGAAAATGGCTACTTACTTGAATTATGCTCACATCCTCTGTAAGTAGACAAAAGGATGTAAATGTTGGAAATTTAATATGAAACCTGAGTACAAAACCTATGCTAACGAACAAAATGAACTCCACCTTTTCTAATGCTTCCAACAGGCCAACCAAAGGATCTTGAAGGCTTGCTTCTTGTTGATCAAGAAAAGGAGAAAAATAACCATCATTCCTAACTGTTGGTTGTTCTTGTTCTATGTCATCAGTTTCAAGACCACTCTCAAAATAAATGGGAGCAGTTTGTTTATCATTATCATTATTAATAGAAAGGAGAGAATTTGTATATTCTTTGACAGATTGAAAGAGGAAAGCCACATCATATACATCATAAACATTAAAAGTTAACCTTTTATGCGATTCTATTTGAACTGTGTCATATACCCAACTGTTGCTTTCTTTTAGCTCTATGATATCTGATGTTTGAGTGTCTAATGTTTCCACACTTGTTGATTTAGAAAATTGATTTAGAAAAATATTTTCATGAATTAAATATTTAATAAATGTACAATTTGAAGAGACATATGGATGACTATCCTCATACCTTTGATCACAAAATGATTGACACGACTGCTGCAAATGTTCATTAAACTCAGAGCATGGAACATGATTTCTATATATAAGCATTGATTCTCCATTATAACTGAGCTAATTTTTCTTTTGTTCTTATCAAATGTCTAAAGGATGTTGAATGTCATCAACAAGTTCAGGAGAAAGCATGTCATTGAAATGTGGATTTTTTTCATTTTCAGCCCTTGGAGAAACTATTGCCTTTTGTAAATCCACCTGACTATCGTGCCAACTGTCCTCTACATTTGCCACATCCTTCCATTGTTTTAAATGGTTCTCATACTTTTGATCACAAAAAGTCTGACAAGATTGCTGCAAACTTTCATCAAACGCAGAAGCCAAATCATAACTGTGTGCATCAGAAAGCTGATTTACTTCATTTTCAAGCATGAGAGAAGTTAACATATCTTCTTGGTTATGAAAGGGATTGTCAGGAAGTGCCTCTAAATTTTCCTCATCCATGAACTCATCATCTTCATAACATCTCTCTAAATATTCAATTAAACTCACAAAATGTTTATAGAAGTTTTGAACTAGTAGCATAGATGGGTAGGTGACTTTATAGTTAAAAAAAAACTATATGAAAATTCTTCAAAGAACATAAACTAGAAGTTGGTAATCCTTGATACCATGATCTTGCATTGTTCTCCAAAGTAGGAATGAACATTTCCATTATAAAATCCTCATGAAAATCAACCCCAAGTCTAAATACATGCATGTTAAATTTGATAAGATGTAAAGCAACATGATCACCATTCTCATCTTTGAAATTTGGTAAATAGGATTTCCAATCTATACAGGGCATGCAATTTGGAAATATTAGAATACTAGATCATTCCGTAGGAGCATACTTGTGTTCCATTCTTGAACTCATGTTTGAAATGTGGAGATGCCAGTGGAAATTGAAATGCTTGTTTCTGCTTGATTGGAGTCACCGAGTGAATAGTTCAACCTTCTTATGTCTGACTGTTGTTCACAATAAACATCCAAATTTGAATATCTAACCCAGGGAATACGAAATAATTTCATCCCCAACAATGACGCCAATATTTTATCACTCTATAATTCCTCCAGGCTAAGAACAGGAACCCAGAGGTAACCACAAACCTATTTGGACTAGAAACTGGTATTTTCTAGCTAGAGGGGGCTCCCTCACTCTAAAATATATAGAATTTAAAGAATGGATTTATAACAGAGACCAGTTCTTACAAAGGAATTCTAAAAGTATGTGGTTGATATGTGAATGGTTAGATAGGTAATAACACTTGATTCAATTTATCCTTTTACTCATTTACTTATGCAAGTAAACTGACAACTATTATAAGGGCTTGTAAGCATGACTATGGGATACAATGATAGGTTGTAGTATAGATGACATAAACTGAAACAAAAAGAAACTCATCATCTACAATAAGGCAATGTTTTATGTATAGGAGAAAGAGAAACCAAGCATAGAAGATAACATGTACAAGTATATATCATTTGATTTGAGATTTCAATGTGAAGACATTTGAAAAACAATAGTTAAACTAAATTCTAAATCAACTGACATCAAATACTCATAAAACACAGAGAATAAATAATAAAATTGAATCATAAATAGAACAAATTCGATGCACCATATAGTAAGAATCCTTGGATATTGAGATTGATAACCCTCCATACATAAGGAACATGCAACGTTGATCGATGACACAAGCATGAATCTCTCAAAATCATCACTAACACATTTCTCAGCCATCAAAAAACATTTCTATATTCATTAATGAGTCTAAATAAAAATAAAATAGCCAATCCATAATGTCTAGATGCATAGCATGTTTGATCCCACAGAGGATCGAATCAAAGTAAAATTAGGAAACCTTTTTTTTTTGTTTCAAGTATTTTTCTTCTAAATAAAAAAAAAAATATAGAGAATTATTATCTTAAGAAAAAACTGAATCATTGGCAAAACACTTGCCTTTGAAGCATAACTTCTTGGAATGAAGATGACAAAAAACACAACATATGACTGCTGACTACGTAGCACCTGCGCAATGGATTTTCAACATGGCATATCTCCCAAACAGTAATACCTGTGTAAACACTGAATGTGATTATTGTAGATGATAGTTTTTTAAAGATAAACCACTCTCATTTTTTTCTGAATTTCACTATCTTCCTAAGAAATTCTCTTTAAAACCTTCTCTAAAACACAATATTTATGCAGTTCGAAAAATAGGCTTTGAGGATGGAAACAAATCTCCCTATATGTAACATGTGTGAAAAATATGGAAGACTTTACTTTTCTTTGTCTTGTCCTTGTGAGAAACCTCTTTTAGTTTCCAAAATATTTACTTGACAAGGTTGGAAGCCATTTTGCACAATGGTGACTAAAATAGAGTGTTTTTGTGTAGTCCGAAAAATAGGCTTTGAAGATGCAATAAAATATCCCAATCTATGACACCTATGTATAAAATGGAAGAGGTTATTTTTCTGTGACAAGTTATTAAGAAGACCCTCTTTCTGTTTCTCTAAATACGGCTCTATTTGATCCAAAACCATTCTGAAAAATGGTGACTAAAACAATTAATTCCAGAGGATATTGCGTCCCAGGCTGTAGAAGCCCTCCATGATTGGCATGAGCATAAAGCATGGGAAATCATTAAAATTTTGGGGTTATAATGTCTCTTAGGTGATGGGGGGGTTGCATGTGATACATCAGGGTTGTACATGTGATGAGTACAGGGTAGTGGTAATGGTGTCATGGGGATAGGTTTAGAATGAAGGGAGGGAAGGAAATGAAATATGAATAAGATGTAAATGATATGTGAAAAGTGGATAGAATGTAGATAATATATGAAGGTATGTATAATGGGAAATGGGGAAATAGGGTAGGAAATAAAAGGAAGCATGACTTGACTATAAAAACATAGACGACCATGGATCCCATTGAATGAGACCCTTTGAGAATTGGAATGAACCCCTCATGCAAGAAACTCAAAGATGTCAGACAACGATCTGGGGGCTATGCTAGTAGCAGTAGTCATAGGCTCAAAAAATCCAATCTAAAAATTGAAGGATAGGAATAACCATTTGATGATAAAAATTATGACCCTAACACATGTTATCGGAGCCTTTCCATCATATTTCCTCATAACTTTCTTTGGAATATGGGGAGTCTCAAACCCAACGTCTATGAGATCATGGTTAACATTTCTTTGTTCTCATCATGATTTTTATCAAACACCTTTTCTCCATTAGGAAACATTTCTTGTAGAAACTTTGTCAGAGCATCCTTCAAACCTTCCATGTTTGTTTTTAAACCATTCTTCCAACCATCCATATTAGCTTTTATTTCATTTTTGGTTACTCTTTGTGAGAGTGAAAGTTGTTTCACATGGTATCATAATTTTGATATACCATGTTGCATTTCTTCTTCTTCTCCATGCATCCTAGTAGATATTTATGGTTTCTTACTAGGTGTTTCAATTTTCTTGCTTCAAGGCATTTTGAAATCAAATAATTATATCTATGTTTCATTATGCCCTTTGAATCACTTCAAACCGATTTTTTCAAATAAAAGTTATGGAATTTAAAAAAAAATACACACATTTTTATTTCTT
The DNA here is from genome assembly GCA_000404065.3 of Pinus taeda. Classification (NCBI taxonomy): domain Eukaryota; kingdom Viridiplantae; phylum Streptophyta; class Pinopsida; order Pinales; family Pinaceae; genus Pinus; species Pinus taeda. The sequence goes on from APFE030134789.1 coordinate 267,567, forward strand.
TTAGGACATTGATCTTAAAATGATTGGAACCTTTTAATTTTGGTTCTCCAAGTTCTGAAATTCGTTCATGCGGTATATCTATGAGTCCTATTTTGAACCCCGTAATTCTGATCGTGATTGGATTCTTCATGAAAGTGTTATGCCAAATCTCCCATGAGGACCTGATTATGGACTCATTCAATAGAGTAAATTTGTACGAGATGCCATGTGTTACTACTTCAATCTTCGTCCCTGAAATTTCTATTCAAAAAACTATAGTTCATGTGCTTTCAGCTACTTATTATATAACTCCAATCTGGTTCCTGAAACGAATGTTATGACCATTTTTCCTAGGTCACCTATTTCAGACAAAATTCTAGAGCCCATAAAAACTCTAACATCCTCAGAGAATTTCTTTGAAAATATAACAAACCAAGATCTGAAATTTTTACATGAATGTATCTGAGATTTCGACTCCATGTGCTAAAACTTTCAGCTTCTCAATCCCCATTGAAAAAAATTATAGCAAAAACTCTAAGATGACCTATTTGAAGAAGAGAAACCCTCAAATAGAAAGCTTTGATACCAAATGTTATGCAACCAACTCACAAATAGATAGATGAACAATTTAAAAATTATCCTCTTAGAGGACAAAACCTCCTTTACATTACATACATGAACAATTCTTTTATGATTTAAATGAAAAAACCACTTTTCTATATATAAGAGTCTAAGGGGTCACAATATAATCATAGTCGATATAACAATAATAATGTAAGGTCATAACAATAAAAATAGTGGGATGCTATGGAGCATAATAATACCAATCTACCAACTACATGGGCACAAAAATAACAATAAGGGGGCTACAATGACAATAAAAATAAGGGAATACACAAGTATTATACAGACCTAACAAGGATTGGTCATAGACGAAGGCAAAACCCACTATGGGGAAACGTCTTGCAAATTCTCTTATTATAGATTGTCATCAAATGACTCAGGAAAAGAGATTACAATGATCCATATCTTAATCCATGCAACTAACCAACAAAAACTACTACGACATCCATGGAATAAACCCAACAAAGCTTAAAATTAAAATATTGGTTATGAAGTTTGTACTGAATTGTCACTAACAATAGTCAATTTTGAAACCCTATGGTCACTGAGTGAAATATTCACACAACTGAGATTTTATTTGTTAGTTCTGAGTCGCATGGAGGGGGAACCATCTGAGCGACTATAGTTGCCTAGTCGCTCTCTAAAGCATTACAAGAGAGGGACTGTAGTGAGATATACCTAGATCTATTTCTAAGCTTTGGTCGCATGCTTCATGATGTTATGTGAGCAACTATAGTAGTCTAGTCAAACCTTTAAGCCTTGGAAGTGAGTGACTAGAGTCATATCTAGTTTGTGGTGAGAAAGTGACTATGTCTGTGAAAACCCTAACTCCCAGTCACATGCATAGTCAATTTTCCATGCAGCTGTGAAGCGATAGTCGCACGCATGAGCCTCTATGGGAGTGATTATGGTCATGATCTTTGGTGGGCACCAATATTGCAGCAATGATACTGCAACTCTTGGGACTCCCTTCTTTACTTTTATCAACCCGGTTGTTCATAACAAACTTGGAAGTGACAGTACTGTATGCACAAGTACTAGCTCTTACCATAGGTTGTCACTTGATCAGCTGGCACAAGTTTGCTAAGAGATTACGCCAACTTCTATGAGCTCTTAGAAGAATCTTTTAATGGTGATGAACAAAAGCTAACTCAAAAGAGGCTTGTCTACTTGCAGAAAGAAGCAGAAAGATGAAAGGAAATGCAAACCCTAGCAAACCCTAGTTTTACCGACTAACCCTACTAGTGCAAGAGAAGAGATGAAAGTTGTGGAATGGATGCAATTGACTCTTGGAAAGGAAAAATGCATGTGTCTAAGCTATTTATAAATGAAAACCTGAAAAAAAAAAACATCTTTTGCATTTTTGAGTAATCTTGTAGAATTATTATGCATGTGCTTTAACTATTTTTGACTGTGCAGGGGTTGCTTGGTGAAAGGAAATGGAGTGGGCACTTTCATGAGGTTGGGAAGGTGAGAGGAGGGCCTAAGGGGTCCCTATCATGCTTCCAAAGAGTTTCACAATGACCAGATATAATAAAATATCTCATGTGAACTTCTATAGGAAGTCTGCAAGGGTTTTATAGGATGTTCTACAGGAAGTTCTACAGGAAGAGCCGAAAGAGGATTTTGGAGTGTTGATGGTGGAAAAATAGTGGGAGAGTGGAATGGAGGATGGATGAGGATGTGAAGGGGTCTAGGACCTAGTGAAGGAAGCTAAGGAGTGATGAAGGTGGTTGGATTTGTTCAAGGATGGAGGGAACAATGTTACACAAGAAGGTAGAAATTAGGGCAAATTGGAAAACTGTGGAAAATGGAGGGAAAGAATCTTGGATTAGGGTTGGAGTAGGTTATATGGTGGAGGAAGGATAGGTAGGGATGTATTACAGGTGTTTTGCACACTATTTTCCAAAACTGATCAAAAAAAGACTAGAAAAACCAGAGACCTATCTATTTTGACCTAATCTGACCTAAAAACTAGAAACATGATGAACAAAAGTTTATAGACAGGATATCAGGAAAGATAACTATGGAAAATAAGAAAGAACAGATCTAAATATGCAAGTACAACTAGTAGCAACTTTTCCAACTAAAAATCTAACACCAGCAATTGCATTGAAAGGCAAGAACAATGTTTTTGTGGCAGCAAGTATGCCTTGGTCTCAGCTCATGGTCCCAAGGAGGGAGAGATGAGATCAAGGATTGCTTGATGGCCTTTTTCTAGATCTTTTGTCTTACCAAACTTTAAAATCAACCTAAATCAAGAAAAAATATTTTAATCATCAAAAACAACTTAAGAAACAAAGCAAGATCTTAACCTAAATAACAAAAATTATTTTATGAATGTAAGGAAAACACATAAAAGTACACAAATTAGGTACTGGCACTTGGGTTTGCCCCATCCCCAAGAGCTATAGCCTCCTACGAAAGCTTAGATCTGGTGCAAAGCGAAATTTATCTCCATTACTCAAAAAATAATCATGTCACATAATTGTTTACAGCAAGAGCTCGAAAATGAAATGAAATGCAGAGTTGCACTATAGTGTGAAAAAAAATTGTCCAAAAGCTAAACTGCCAAGGCTTGAAGCCTTCCTACATATGAACCATGAGGACTCCCAATAGCCCTCCTTACCTTTAGGGGCTTGGCTGCTCAAAACTGCAGTTAATCAGCCACTTCACAAAATCTGCTTACCTGCCCCTTAAAATAATCTTTGGTGGGCTGTTAAACTCCGAGCTAATGGTGGAGAACTTGAGGAAGGGGACATTTAGTGTAGGAGGCACCCTTCCTACAAATCCTCAGTCGTGTTCCTTTGTATTTGGCTATCAACTTGATCATGAATGCTTGACCTTGGTCCAAAAAATGTCCAAAAATCTGCAATAAGCATGTATTAGACTTTTTGGTCAAGTGACTATTCTCATTCATTAAATTAACATAAATATATTCAAAAGCATGCATAAATGTGTTTCTCATCCTCTAAGCAACTAATCTAGCTCATCATCTTTGATTTCTTTGACTACCTCTTTGACATCCCAGGCTTCCAAGGTGATGTCCTCTTCTAGGTCATGAAACCCTGCTTTTCTCTCTACCTCCTCCCATTGCCTGTGTTCTTCTTTTTCTTTGACCCCTTCCGGCAGTCCTAAAAGCAATGGAGGACTGAATTTTAGGCCAATCCAATTGTCCTTTATATTTTTCAATGACTATTTATAAAGTAGTACTTTTGCTAAGGCCTCCCTCATCCTTGTCGGGGAGTGGTACTCTCTTATTTTTAGACTGTGGAACAATGTGTTCCATCTCCTTCTGCAAGCATGAATGCAGTTATCACCAAGCAGTCTTTCCATGTCTTCAAAGTGAGAAATGGCTTGGGATTGCCTTTCAATGTAATCTGGGAGAACCTAGGGGTTGTTGGCAAGGTGATGATGGGCATATATTAAAGCTGAGGGATCTTTTGGTTCTAGCCCTAATCATGAGTGGCTCACCTAGCTCTCTGTCCATAGCTTTCTGAATTTCTGTTGCCCTCTTTTCCTCATGGTTTAAGTAAGAGGGCATGGCCATGAGTTTCACATCTCCCAATGCAGCATTGGGGTCGCATATATTCATTTTTGGAAGTACGAAGTTATGTAAATAGAATTCTGCTAACTTGGCCTTATCTTCAGCTGAGCTATTGTCACACAAACACATAAATTGATTGTAGTTCTGAAATGGAATGGTGCCCCTTTGGGCCAATGTGTTAATTTGAAATTGCAACCATTGCTCTTTAAGATATAATGCATATGACTTAGCAGGTTACCTACATTGTAAGGCTTCTATTGCCTAGCTGGCCATGCAAGCCATTTGGGCTTCTTTCTCTTGCACCTGTTGTTTTAGAAACTGTATTTCTTCTGCTGCCTGTGACTTCCTGTAGTAGTTTTGTCAACATCTCAACATCAGCTTGCAGATTTTCCTCTCTCTGCTATTCCTCAGTTGTTTCCGTGTTTGCTGGAGGTCCTTCTTGCCATTTTTTCCCTCCCAACATGGACAACCTATCTTCCTTATGACCTCCCTTGTAGCTGCAATTGTTGTTTCAATAGGTCATTCTCTTCCTGTAATTTGGCTCTTTGACTGCTTTCCATGTGCCTCACCATTGCCAACTCTTTCCTCGATTCTTTTAGCTATTCTTCTAGGTGGCCTATGTCTGCCACACCCTTGGATTTGGAAATCCTAATACAAGTGTGATTCCTAACCCGTTCTTGTTCCGATGCAAAGAAAAGTGGTACAACAAACTTCTGTGAGAAGATCTTCCAACTTTATAACAAGTTGTAATGTGAGCCCAAGGTAGGCTGACGGCTAGGTTCCAATATCTCCTCAGTCTTTTCTTCTCCCTGTGATTGTTTGGCTACCTTCTCCTCCAATTTCTCGGTCTCTTTTAGCTTAGCTAGAGTTTCCTGTAGAGATGTTTCAGCTTCCTGTAGAGCCGCCTTTGAGTCCATCATCCTAATTCTCTGTCTCCAGGTGGAGGTTTTTGGGCTTCCTCTTTCATAGGTGATAGATATCTTTGAAGGAGACTCTTCTTTTGCTTTAGTGGTTGTGTCCTCAATGACAATTGGTTTGTTTGATTGTGGCTGGGGTTTTCCCTCTTTGATCCTTGTGCTTCTCCTGGCTTTAAAGTACATGGAGGTTTGCCTCTTTCTCTTTTGAGGATAGGTGTGGCAGGAACTGTGCTAAAACCAAGTAATTTGCGATACCAACAAACCATGGAGAGAGTATTGAAATAGTAAATAGGTGTTCATTTGGCATTTGATCATCCACCATCCCTTCTTGACCTGTAGGAAAATCTAGTCTAAATAGAAAATCAGCAACAACATTTTCCTTACCTAGCCTATCAACAATGGTCAAATAAAATTGTTGCAATAAAAGTAACCATCTAATGATATGAGCATTCACATCAGTTTTATTCATCAAGCACTTAATTACAGCATGGTCAGTGTGTACGAATGTTTGATAACCAATGATGTAGTGTCTGAACTTGTTTAGGGAATGGACTATAGCTAGGAGCTATTTCTCGGTTACAGTATAGCTTAACTCCACCTTGGACAGGTTTTTACTGACACAATATATGGAATACGGTAGCTTCTCTTCAACTTGGCCTAAGGCTTCTCCTATGGCTTGGTTCGAGGCATCTGTGTGAATGTGGAAAGGTAAGGCCTAATTTAGACCTCTTAAGATAGGGGCAGTTACCAGCTTACCTTTCAACACATCCAAAGCCTCTTGACAGTTGTCAGTCCATATAGACTCAACATCTTTCCCCAAAAGACCAAACAATGGAGAGCCTAGCTTACTAAAATCTTTAATGAATCTTCTATAATATCCTGCTAGGCCTAGAAAACTTTGAAAATCTCTTACCTTTTGAGGAGGTGGGACCCCTTGGATGATAGCAATCTTGTTGGGATCCACCTGTAATCCTTGTTGAGAAATTTTATGACCTAGCACGATCCCTTCAGGCATCAGGAATTCACATTTTTCAGGACTGAGGGACAGGTTCATTTCAACACACTTGGTTAAAACTTTTCCTAGGTTAGTCAATGCTTCTTGGAAGTTGGACCCATAAGAAGTAAATTTAGCCATATAGATTCCCACTGAATCATAAACCAGCTCAGCAAATATGCTCAGTACTGCTCTCTGAAAAGTGGCAGGAGCATTGCATAACCCAAAGGGAAGGACCCAGTAGGCAAAGGTACCCCATGGACAAGTGAAAGTGGTCTTATCTTGGTCTTCCGGGCTGATTTGGATCTGATTATACCTGCTAAACCCATCTAGGAAGGAAAAGAACTTCTTCCCTGCCAGTCCATCTAACACTTGATCTATGAAAGGAAAATGGAAATGATCCTTCTTGGTGGCTTTGTTAAGTTCTCGATAATCTACAAAGATTCTACACTTCCCATTTTTATTGGGCACAAGCACTAGAGGAGAAACCCACTCGCTGTAAGAGATGGGGTGGATGAATCCTACATCCAACAACTTTTGCAGTTCTTCTTTGACAATGTCCATAAGGGCTGGATTCATTCTCCTCTAAGGCTACCTTATTGGTTTACAATACTCTTCGATGTAAATTTTATGGATAGAGATTGAAGGGTGAACTCCTTTCATCTCCTTATAGCTCCAAGCAAAAGCATCCAAATGGCGGTGCAATAAGCTACACAGTTCCTTCTCCTGAGAGGGGGATAGGGATGAGTTGATCTTCAGGGCTCTTTCAGGGACAAATTCCATATTCTTAACTTGGGGAGAGGTAGGATCAGCCTCACAGAGATCCACTAAAGCACTGGCTTGGGTGTCTTTTACCAACTCTTCTAATGGCAGCACACTGGGAGGTGGATTTTGAATCAAATTCTCAATAAGGTCATTCTCTGTTTGAGGACCTCCCTTGGTGGCTTCTGCTATGCACAATGGTGCAAAGTAGACTTCATCCTCATATTCCTCCTCCAACCAGAGAGGTAAGTCATGTTCTAGCAGAGGTTGGGCAAGAGGATGTAGGACTAGCTGTTTGGACATTGGCCCATTCTTAATGGTCATGCTCCTAGCTCAACAATAGATGTAAGCATCTGCAGTAGCTAACCAAGGCATTCCTAAAATGAGGGGGTATCCAGTTAGTTTTTTTTTGGCTGAAGGACGAAGAAGTCTGCAGGGGTACTCCCAAGAATGAACAGAAACCATGACATCTTCCGCAATCCCTTTAGGGGTCACAGTGGAGCGGTCTGCTAACTGCAGTACTGTTGAGGTCTTTCTTAGGGAACTATGAAGGTTGAGTTTGAGCATAGTGTCCCTGGTCATCACATTAATGGTAGCCCCTAGATCAATCAAGGTGTGGGGGATTGTGGTGGCATTGGTGTGGACATCAACTATAGGACTCCTAGGTTCCAGATATTTTGGACAGATTACTTGTCCCAACATCAAGTCGGACAGTTGTCCTCTGACAATGATAGTTGGGGCATCTCTCTTGCACCTGCCTGGTTGCCTGAAACACTTCTCTTTGATCAATTTGTTGTAGATTGGTACATCTTTTATGGCCTGGAGAAGTGGTATTTTTACACAAAACTATTTAAGTTCTCCCATAAGTTCAAACTCTTCTGGGTTTGGTTGCGTAGTTCTAGTTAGTCTCTCAGGAAATGGTGGAATGGCTTTGGATTCACTTTCCTATTTCTCTTCTTCATCCTCCTTAGGATGAGGTTGGCTATCTGGTAGAACCTTCCTAGATCGTAGGATGATCTCCTGAATCTCCACAGCATATGTAGGGCATGTTGTCTCTCCAGTATACACCTGCTCGGCCTGTTTGTTATTGAGGTTCGGGTTTAGTTGAGTAGGCATCTGGGGTTGTCTCGGAGGAGCAGGAGGCAATGGTTATGGTTGAGCAGGTGGTGGAGGCACAATAGTGGGAGGAGATTTGTATTGGGGCCTCCATCCCTGTTGAGGTGCATTCCACTGAGGTGGTGACTGAACATGAGAATGAAACGAATGAGTAGTAGGTTGAGTATGGCATTGAGATGGATATGACCAAGGAGGGGGTGCAGACCAAGAAGGATGAGTAGGGGGACCCAGGAAGGTATGTGAGTGGATTGGTTGTGGTTGTAATAAGTTTGGGATGTCCCTTACATCGCCTGCTAGTAAGGTTTGGATCCATGTGGCCTCCTTTGGTTTAGGAAGTAGAGTGGTTCAGTGGCTCCTTCAGCCCCTTGGTACATAGATTTAAGTCTGGGTAAGGTTGGGCACTGGTTTGTAGGGTGGTTTGCCTCACAAATGAAACATATCTCTACTGAGTGTAACGAACATTCATCCTGAGGATGCTTCGTTGTACATCTGGGACAAAAGATGGCCAAAGCCCTTTCAGCTTCCTCTTTCTTCTATTTGATTCAGAAAGTATCCAGTTGCAAGGCAATGGTTTGTCTCATCTCACTTTTAAATTCTTCCATCTGATTTGCAAATTCATGTTTGGAGAAGGTCGCACTGGCTGAAAGTTGATTCCGCCTACCTCTTTTATGGGCTGCCTTAGAATGATTTCTAAACACAGTCTTTATGTCATCATAAGGTAGTTAGTAGATGTCTCCTCCAACCAGCAAATGGAGGGTATCTAGAAGGTCCTCAAGGACTCCTTGGAGGAGAACCAACTTCATGGATTCAGGTTCAAGTGTGCACTTGGCCCCTTTATAACTGAGTTGGAACCTTTCTTTATAGTCTTATAAAGATTCAACACTTCCCATGGTTATCCGAAAGATTTCTCCTTTCGTTTCCTTTGACCTACAATAATCTTGGTATTTTTTGTTAAAGGCTTGTTGCATCTGAGCCTAGGTTGTGATATTGTTTCCAGGTAACCCCATGAACCAACGTAGTGTCGGATCCTTGAGGGTACAGGGAAAGAGTTTCAACTTTTTCTCATCTTCTGCATAGTCATAAGTTCAACAAAGTACAACAAACTCAAACAAGAAGGTATCAAGGTCTTCAGTGGTCAGTCCATGGAAGTGAAGTAAGGCTGAGGGACTTATGTTTTTTGTTTTTGTGTCCCCATTGGTCTCTCAGATGGGAAAGGCACCTTCAATTCTCTCCTCATCTCCTATATCGTTTCTGTGTTTAGCCATGGTCTCAGGAGGAATGTTTTCTTGCTCTTCTTCTGTTATATAATCTTTGTATATCTCTGGAGGTTCACCTATAGGTTCTTTTAGATCACTGCCACCAAAGAAGAGAGAAGAGTTACTCAGTGATGTGGTCGGGGTGTTGGGTAAGAATTTTCCTGAATTGTCTATGTTCCTACAAGGCATGAAATCAAATATTTTTGGTTGATTTTTGTGTTTTTCTTTGCTTGTACCTACAAAACTGAAAGTGATTGAACAAAAAATTGCAACTAACTAATTTAAACCTTGCTAGAATGAAAATTGCAGAATTGAAATGAAAGAAAGAAATGACGAATCTATGTTGCTGAAATGAAATTGCAGAAATGAAATGCTAAGCTACGCTTTCAGAATTGAAATTGCAGAATTGAAATGCTAATCTACGCTTGTAGAATTGAAATTGCGGAATTGAAATGCTAATCTATGGTTTCAGAATTGAAATGCTAGTCTAGGAAGGTAGAAAATGTCTAATCTACTTTCTTGGAAATGAAATTGTAGAATGGAAATGAAACAACTACTCTACTCTTGCTGAAATTAAATGTTTAGCAGAATGTTGTAGTAGAAAATAGAAAGAAAGTAGCAATCACAAATACTCTGACACTTCCTCGGTAACGACGCTAAAAATATGGTTGGCTCTAGTATTTCAGCAATGATGCTACAAATCCTCGGACTCCCTTCTTTACTTTTATCAACCGATTTGTTCGTAACAAACTTGGAAGCGACGATGTTGTAAGCACAACTACTAGCTATTGCCACAGGATGTCACTTGATTAGCTGGTACAAGTTCGCTAGGAGCTTAAGAAAACTTTTATGAGCTCTTAGAGGAAGCTTTTGATTGTGACAGATGAAATCTAACTCAAAAGAGGCTAGTCTACTTGCAGAAAGAAGCGGAAAGCTAAAAGGAAATGCAAACCCTAACAAACCCTAGTTTTACCGACTAACCCTACTCGTGCAAGAAAAGATATGAAAGTTGTGGAAATGAATGCCATGGACTCTTGAAAAGGTAAAATGCATGTGCCTAAGCTACTTCTGAAGGGAAAACTAGAAAAAAACATCATTTTGTATTTTTGAGTAATCTTGCAGAATTATTATGCACTTGCTTTAACTATTCTTTACTGTGCAGGTGTTGCTTGGCGAAAGGAAATGATATGGGTGCTTGCAAGAGGTTGGGAAGGTGAGAAGAGGGCCTAAGGGGTCTCTAGCACCCTTTTGGAGAGTTTCATAGTAATCAGATCTCGGAAACCTGCTCACGTGAACTTCTGTAGGAAGTCTGCAGGGGTTCTACACGATGTTCTACAGGAAGTTTTACAGGAAGAGCCAAAAGAGGATTTTGGAGGGCTGATGGTGGAAAAAAGGTGGGAAAGTTGAAATGGAGGATGGATGAGGATGTGAAGGGTTCTAGGACCTGGTGAAGGAAGCTAAGGAGTGATGAAGGTGGTTGGATTTGTTCAAGGATGGAGGGAGCAATGTTGCGCAAGAAGGTAGAAACTAGGGCAAATTGGAAAAGTGTGGCAAATGGAGGGAAGGAATCTTGGATTAGGGGTTTGAGTAGGTTGTATGGTGGAGGAAGGATAGGTAGGGATGTATTACAGGTGTTCTACAAACTATTTTTCAAAACTTATCAAGAAAAGACTAGAAAAACTAGAGACCTATCTATTTTGACCTAATCTAACCTAAAAACCAGAAACATGATGAACATAAGTTTATAGATAGGGGATTAGGCAAGATAAATATGGAAACTCAGCAAGAACAAATCTAAACATGCAACTTTACAACTGGTAGCAACTTTTCCAACTAAAAATCTAACACTAGCAATTGCATTGAAAGGAAAGAACAACGTTTTTGTGGCAGCAAGTATGCCTTGGTCTCAGCTCACTGTCCCAAGGAGGGAGAGATGAGATCAAGGATTACTTGATGGCCTTTTTTAGATATTTCCTGTTACCAAACTATGAAATCAACCTAAAGCATGAAAAACTATTTTAATCATCAAAAACAACCTAAGTAACAAAGCAAGATCTTAACCTAAAAAACATAAATTATTCTATGAATGCAAGGAAAACACATAAAAGTACACAAAGGAGGTATTGGTACTTGGGTTGGGCCCAACCCCAAGAGCTACAACCTCATAAGAAAGCTGAGAGCTGGTGCAAAGCAAAATCTATCTCCATTACTCAAAAAATAATCATGTCACAAATCCGTTTACAGCAAGAGCTCGGAAATGAGCTGAAATGCAAAGTTGCACTATGGTGCGAAAATAACTGTCCAATAGCTAAACTACCAAGGCTTAAAGCCTTCCTAATTATGCACCATGAAGACTCCCAATATCCCTCCTTAACTTTAGGGGCTTGGCTACTCAAAACTCCAGTTAATCAGCCACTTCACAAAATCGGCTCGCTGCCCCTTGAAATCATCTTTCGTGGGGTGTTGAAATTTGAGCTGATGGTGGAGAACTCGAGCAAGGGGCCATTTAGTGTAGGAGGCACCCTTCCTACAAATCCTTAGCCTTTTTCCTTCGTATTTGGCTATCAACATGATCATAAATTCTTGACCTTGGTCCAAAAGACGTCCAAAAATTTGCAATAAGAACATATTAGACTTTGTGGTCAAGTGACTACTCTCATTCATTCAATTAACATAAATATATTAAAAAGCATGCATAAAAATTGAAGAATGGTGGCCTAATTGAGAATGATAGGAAAAATGAGCCCAATAAGTTACCCATTTTTGGGGCTCATCAATCCTTTTGTGTTGTGCCTTCGAGTGTGGCCTAGAACCCTAGATCTGAAATGCGAGCTTCAGACCCCACAGTTTCACCTCAAAGTAAACCTATTGCTCTGCGGACAAGCCTAATACTCGTACAAGACAAAAACCAATATAGAAGTGTGTATAATGATTGTGTGCAAATGAGATAGAGGTCACTTGTATTTATATCCTTCCATAAGGGTCCACCATGCTTTATGGTTGACCTTATGAAATATTCACATGTGGTTTTTTATTTATAAATACACCCTTCGTTATCTAATTTGAGTTATCTTTAGGTCAATTTTGGTCATTTTGAAAGGAGGAATTCAATGAGATTATTATCTCCATCAAGTGAGCTATACAAATTGGAATTTGAAAGTTTAATAATTTTAACACTCCCTCTAAACTAGGGATAATTCCACCTGTCAATATCTATCTATCGATAAATATCTCATGTTAAAAGCATATGATATCTAGTCCCAAGTAGCATCACATATTCACTGATGATATTAACTCATATCTTTCTTATTCATGTTTATCTCTTGATTTTCCCTACTCATATTCTGAAAATTCTCGAATCTCAAGGAAGAGGACTTTGTTACCGAATGGGAGCTTAAGCTACCATCCTCTATTTATAAAGTGATTACCCGATATCCCTCCCAAACGGATACTACCTCGAATCACATTAGATGGGAGTCCATTCAAATCATCATCAAAAAGCATGTCATTCAGGAGAAAATTTCAACCTAAAAACTAATGACAATGAGGAAGGTACTATTCAACAGTCTCGCCTCATGTCCATGATAGTCAGTGTTATAAGGAAAACTAGTGTCTATTCAGAGCTACTAGTCCCACTAAGAGAGGTAGCTATCTTAGAAAAAAACAAGCTAAAGTTACTTTTGTTTTCCTTTATGAGAGATAGACGAGAGAGAAGCAGAGAGTACCAACGCCAGTCTTTCGCTTGGCTCCTTACTTGTTTCCTCCCTCCTTTAACAGAGCTTTGCCACTCCTTCTTTACTTGTCCTGCTTCAAAGAACACCTGTAGAGTCAAAGAAACATAACACCATCAAAGCATAGTGATCTATAACCATAAACAATATAGGTTCAGATGTACATTAACCATACAAATGCATATATCAATACAAGATTCAGAGATATACAAGAATATGGAGGAAAACTCAAATAACTTTATTGATAGAAGTAGTAGAAGAGAGGATTACAACTCATTGGTTTGACCCAGAACCATCCTCCCAGCATGAAAGCCCTCTTCACCTCATGAAAAGCTATCACCCAACAATGTTGCATAGAGAAACCAACAACACATCATTACAAAATACAAAATTCTAGCCCCCTAGATCTCTAGGATGAGGGATCCATATATAGATGTTTGCAGGTGGGTGAGTCAGCTTCTCGGATTTTTATTAGTGTCATATCTCTAATAATTCTTAGTTTCACTTGGAGATTTCATGATCTCTTACTCATCCTTGGGTGAATTTGGAGAGGCAAGTGTCAAAAGGGTAGTTTCTAGAAGATTCTCTGTGTTTCCACCTAGCGAACTGCCTCTGCCATTTGTCTGCTTTTGCTCATCACACCATACAGAAGGGTTTTCCAATATGGATCACACTTTTTGCATGTGGTAGGTGAGATGCATCGCACCCTTAGCATTGAGCAGTCTGTATGGTCCTGTTTTGACTAGTTTTGAGTAGTTTTTCAGGCATAACTTCTGGGAGATGATGCAATTAGATGACCTTGCTCCTTCATGGTATGAAACAACACTTTTAGGGACTTAGAAGCCCTTGGTTTATGAACATATACAATTGGGGTTGCAGTGCCCAAATATGTCTATAACAGTTGCCCCCTAAAGCATGAGGTCATAAATCTTCTGATGTCAGGTGAAATGCTTTATCACGAGGATCCAAGGTTTTTCAAACTGGAAGGTGACCTGTAATAAGATACAATACAATACATTATCTTCATAATATTTTCATGATCTATCTGAGGTGGGTATTCTCATGCTCAACTTTATAAATTCATTTTCATGTACATAGGATAGACAATCATCTGTATGGCAGACTGATGATTCTAGTAGAGCGATCATCCCTTAGCTCGGATGATTATCTATGTAGCAATGATGTACATTTGATGTATTTATTATCCTGAATATATCGTAGCCCAGATGGATGAAACTAGATCCAAGGTCCTCAAAACTCAATCAATCTTTGCCCAAAGTACAACTTGATCGATGTGAAAATATGTTCTGACGTCGAACATGGAAGGACATCGCCTGATTACCACCCAATGATGTAAGTTGTTAACAAGAGTGAGAGGAATCACCGATAATGATAAGGAACCTCAAGGTATTGTAGTACAGTTCACATGGTGTGAATACATGAGTCAATGTCGAACACCACGCAAAATTTTTTGATCGAAGGCCATTGACCTAAACCTGTCACCGGTAGTGAGAAACTTTCCATTGAGGCATGCAAGCTTCAAAGTATTGAAAGGGTTGTTCCTAAGTCAACTTCTTGAATAATGAGTTGATGTTGACAAGAAGTGACCCGTCATAGGAGGGCCTTAGTGAATCCCACATCTACGACACGAAACATAGCAAATGATTTTGTGGAGATGAAAACGATCTCATGCTATGAGGTTTAGGGTGGCGGTCATGAAAGAATGAACCATGAAGGTATTGCAGCTAATGAGACACAAGCTGGGTTGGTGAATTCTCTGAGCGACTTCTCTCGAACATATCGGTGACACTGAAATGGATTGGTAGCGTTAACCCAAAAAATGGATGGTACGGTGGACCAATGGTGATATGGCCGGTGAATGGAATAACCCAACCTGACTCAATCATCGTGATGGAGTGAAAGTGTCATGTTCAAGAGCGAATTGCTACGAATAAAGTTTCTTCAAGTTTTCTTCCCAATTCTTCCCCAGTCATTTCTGACTAGTACCTCTTTATTTTTGTCAAGCTTGAGGAGGATAAGATAGCTTTTTCTATAATTTTTCCTTCGGGAAAACCTGTCACTCTGTTTTAACGAGCCTAGCGATAGTGAAACTCGCTCTTGTCTGCATGGAAAAGTTTGTCGCTATTGTTTTAATGAATTTAATGACAATGATAACTCGGTTCTTTTCAATTTTAGAGAGTCTGAAAAGAGATGGAAAGGAAACTCCAATATTCCTTTTTCATAATATAATCCCTTAAGTCTGAAAAAGTGTAAAATAATACGAAAGGAATGACTTTTCGATAGCTTTAACGAGCTGAATAAGAAAAGTGCTCGATATTTTTGTGTAATTATCCCTCAGGTCCAAAAAGGTTAAAATCTAGAGGAGGGATGGCACTTCCAATCACTTTAACAAGCTGGAGAGGCCAATGGCTCAGCAATCTTTCATATTTTACGAGTCAGATGAAAAGTGCTTAAAGGAGACTCGTTTTTTGAGGAATGAGTGATGTTTTCGAATAGTAGTTGGTTCCAGGTAAGTTTTGGAACTTTTCAATCACGACAATGTAAAGAAGGTGGCTAATAGGATCACTCCTCGTAGTTGTTCCTAGAAAGGGGTAAACAATCAAATGGAGGCATATGATCGGCTAAAAAAGAGTGGAAGTGATGGTAAGAACACGACCAAGGCTCAAAAGTTGTGATCACAATGGTTATTTACAGAAGGCGTGTTCATTTTTAATGAGCTTAAACTCTGGTGGGACATATGCTCATTGTTAGGTTTATTTTTTAGAGAGCCTTAACTTTGCATAAAATTGCTTGTGCCAGTGGTATAATAATGATGTCTCATCGATAGATTCATTTTTCAGGGAGCTTGCCCCATTCGAATCTTTTCTCTGGAGCCTTCCGTATGCAAGCTAAGAATGACCAACTACTGTCCTAGGGGTTAAAGAACTACTAAGGTTAGGTAGGATAACTTCTCACTGGGAAACATCTCCTTTACATTGTCGTTTCGATTCGCCTTGGGAAAGTTGAATGGTTGATCAGACCAATCACCTAACTTAAGCAGTTGAAGTTAGAAAAAACTATGGTGTTAGAGTTACGGTGGTCACTTTTCACTTGCGTACAAAAGGTTTGCATGCCCCCAGGCATAGTGAAGTAGAGTTTCCAGGTTACCATATGAAAATTCTCACATTTGCAAGATTGCTCCATCTGTGTCGCAGACAAAACACTTCCTTGGCGATGTCCATCGAAATGAACAAAGGTGACTATTGTCAGTTCCAATCACATAATGTTTAACACGGGAATGATTTTCCAGTCTAATCCCATTTTCCTAAATGGACGGTGGGGTCATACTAGTCATATATCCTCCATGGAAACCTACCCTATACCTAAGGTTTTCCTATTGAAGTAGACCAGGATGCATGCCCCCTAGGTTTTAGTCACAATCACCAAATCACTCTCGCTCATCAGGTGGATGGACTGGAGATTGATGAGACATTCATTGGATAAAAAGGCCAGCTAGGGATGTCATTTGACTACTAGCTATGTGTGAGCCAGGGAATGAGATCTAGTCTATGAGCTGAACCACTCTGCCTTCATGTGGAAAACCCATCACTCAAAAGAGTGAGGAAACAATAGCTCCCATGCTATAAATGTAGTCATGCCCAAGGAGTAGATTTTAATCTAAAGGTCCTTGGACTACCATCACGTTTAGATGAATAATTTTCCTTCTCAAAGTTATAGGAAAATTTGGAAGCATCTCTAATGGTCGACTGATTCCTTTGTTGAAGCTTGTCAAACTTTGTATCTTAGGCAAAAGCGATGGCGAACCCAGTGCTTTCCAAGCAGTTGAGGAAAGGATACCCATAGACGCCTCTTCATCTGTAATAGTACCAACCATGATCATTCTGTAAGCTTGTAGTATGATTCAGAATGGTAGGTTAGATGGTAGGCGGGTCTACCTAGTAGATTCCAATTGAAGGAAATGACTAGCTTGCTTGGAGGAGGGACCGAATAAATGGCCAGGTAAATCTCCAATGAACTTCCTTCCTGCGGTAAAGGAACAGGTAGATTGCCCCCATGTTCGTTGGATTCTGTGTTAACGAAGAGAATTTGAATGGTGTCATCCTCATTCTCTTTAGTGATAGTATCATCTGAATGTAGACCTTCCAGAGACAAGATTGGGTTGACTGTTGTCTCAACCTATTGACTTTGGTATGCTGTGGACTCAGAGCATTTATCTTCAATGATAGGTGATTCGACTAACAACAATAGTGCATTAATCGGATTTTCAACTAGCGATGGACTTGGCAAGAGTTTCCTGTATCTAGGAGGAAATCGTTGTTGTGAAGCAGGACAGTTGTCCAACACTCCTTTAGCTTCATCAAGGAACAGACAACAGTGGAGGGCATGATCACCTTCACACAATCTACAAGGAAATTTAGGTCTTCCTTTCTATCCATTGACTTTGTTTTCACTAGTTGATGGTGTACTCTCAACATGATCATCAAAGGTTGACGAGACCAGATTTTCCAAGCAAGGAGACCAGTCCCTTAAGATCTGTGGGATGCAAGGAAAATATCAATGATAGTTGTATCCCTTGCAAAAGACACATGGAGATTTAGGTTTGGATGGTGCAGTGTGTGGATTTTCACCAGACGATGCTTGGTTGCCCCAATTTTTCGTTGGCTTCTTCTTCTTCTTCTCCTTCTCTTTCTTCTTCTTCTCAGTTACTTGGATTTTAGTTTTACCAGCATTACCAAGTGAAGAGGAAGAAGGAGATGGAGAAATAAATTAAGAAGAAGGTTGGGGGGTAACTTCAATATCATATGGTTGCTGATTTGGTTGCTTGGGAATCACGGTGTTTTGTGTGACAAAGGGCAAGAAAAGCCATACCAGCAGATCAATTGTCAGTCCTGGAAGGGACAATGTTGCCATATGGGGTGCACCAACATGTCCCCAAGAGGAGAGGGGACTAAGATTCCCCCTAAGGGGAAATCCTTGATTAGTGGACTCCAATTTCTCAACCTAAGACCAACGAGGGAAGAGTGATGCTATTTCGATTAAAATAAATTTTATGACGCTTTGACGCAACTTGCTTTTTCAATTTTTAAGAGTCGAGAAAAAGCTAAAGATGACTCTAGTGGCCTTCGATTTTTAATGAGCCAGAAGTGACAAGTGCTCAGATGGACCTTTTATTTTAAGGAGTTTGAAAAGGAATGAAAGTGACTACTCTGGAAATCTAGACAGAGGAATTACGAAACCAATCGGAAAACTGTAGAATACTTTTTACGGTAGAATATTCAATCTTCCTGAATGTTGTGTCCAGTGCATTATGATCAATAGGGCGATAGACGCAGCTTCCTAAGGATAAAGGATATAGCCAATTTTGGTCTCCCAATATATACTGGATGGTACATGGGATCACAAGTCCATACTGGCAGTTGTCCTCTCAAAGAGGAGGAATCACCCAACCTATGATGAAAGTGATAGTTAGCAAGCTTTACGACGCCAAAATATGTTTCTAGCCTAGACTTCTAAATGTTGTGCGTTAGGTTCCAAAGCGTTTCTATGTTGATTGAGATTTATTTTACAGTTGATCTTTCTTAAGAAGTTTTCCTTTAAGGTTCACCACATGATGTAGATATACAATTCCTAAATATACAATCTAAGATGATAAATAGACATTTACTTTTTTTTTGCAATGAAAATCCTAGCTAGTAAGGAAAGAGAAGTGAAATTCCTTCAACATAGAGTAGAGAGCACACACTAAGATGCACTCTCCTAAATCTATCTCCAAAGTAGTCTAAATGCAAATGCACATGCATGTATTTGTTTTCTTCTTTCTTAATGTGTTAATGAAAAAAAGAATGCTAAGAATAGATCTGAACTATTTTTCTTTCAGAACGACAGTACTAACAATTTTCTTTTCAAAAATGAAAGGAAGACGAAGATGACACTTTGCGATTTCAGATTCAGAAAACAAAAGGAAGACTAAGACGATACTTTGTGGTTTCAAATTCAAAAAATGAAAGGAAGACTACTTTGCTATTTTGAATTCAAAAAACGAAAGGAAGGCTAAGATGACACTTTGTGATTTCAAATTTGAAAAACGAAAGGGATACTAAGAGTTACATTTTCAATTTTAATTTGAAAACTTCTTTCGAAACTTCAAATAATTAATGATTCAAATAAAAAACAATGGAAAAAGTGTACTCGACTATTAGAAAGAGGAAGAACCTTTTCTTTGACTGAAAACAACACTTGCGACACTTTCAAATCAAAAGACGATAGTTCGATTAAGTCACTATTCGCACAAGAGAATTGCAAATGACGAAAACTACATAAAAAATTCAAAATCCTTTATACAATGGAGGCTGAATAACGCAAAGGAAGGGAGTTTCAATAGTGGTATACTGATCAAAAACAACAAAAATCCTAAATAAAGCTGAAGACAATGAAGAAGAAAACGAAATCTGGAGGCAGAAACAGTCTTATCCGATCATCTCACATGTAACACAGGGTAACAGGAATGCATCTCACCTACAGCACGCGAGAGGTGCAATGCATCTAGACTGTCAAAGAGAGATAATGTGATGGTCTAGGGACGAGACTAGACTTGGTTTTTTGTTCACATTTTACAGCTTAGTTCAAGGATTTAGGCTGAGCTAATTATAGTTAGTAAATATAAAATGTAGGGCTTGATCTAATGAGAATACTTGAGCCACCACAAAGGCACTTAGGATGTTCGCAAGTCAGTTGTTTAGTTTATAAACAAAACCCAGAGATAGACTTAAGTGGCATTGATCTACTTTGCACTTACCTAAAAAATATAGTTCGAAGGCTAGATGTCTTAGCTTCAGGCTCCGTCTGTAGTTTATAAAGCAAAAAAATAGAAACAAGCAAATAAGATATTATCTCCCCAGTGGAGTCGCCATCTTGTTATCGAGAAAACTAGTGTTTATTCAAAGCTGCTAGTCCCACTAATATGGGTCGCTATCTTAGAAACAAACAAACTAAAGTTACTTTTTCTTTCCTTTATGAGAGATAGATGAGAGAGAAGCAAACAGTACCAACCTCAGTCTTTCGCTTGGCTCCTCGCTTGTTTCCTCCCTCATTTGACAGAGCTTCGCTACTCCTTCTTTGATTGTCCCACTTCAAAGAACACCTATAGATTCAAACCAGCATAATACCATCAAAGTGTAAATATCTATAACCATAAACAATATAGGGTTAGATGTATATTAGCCATACAAATGCATATACCAATACAAGATTCAAAGATATACAAGAATATGGAGGAAAACTCAAATAGATTTATTGATAGAAGTAGTAGAAGAGAGGATTACAACCCATTGGTCTGACCTAGTGCCATCCTCCCAGCATGAAAGCCCTCTTCACCTCATGAAAAGCTTAGATCACCCAAAAATGTTGCACAGAGAAACCAACAACACTTCCTTACAAAATACAAAATTCTAGCTCCCTGAATCTCTAGGATGAGGGATCCATATATAGATGTTAGCAGGTGGGTGAGTCAGCTTCTGGGATTTTGATTAGTGTTATCTCTCTGATAGTTCTTGGTTCCACTTGGAGATTTCATGATCTCTTACTCATCCATGGGCGAATTCAGAGAGGCAAGTGTGAAATGGGCAGTTTCTAGAAGATTCTATGGCTTTCCACCTAGCCAACTACCTCTACCATTTGTCTACTCTTGCTCATCACACCCTACAGGAGGGATTTCCAGTATGCATTGGACTTTTTCCATGTGGTAGGTGAGATGCATCGCACCATTAGCACTGAGCAGTCTATATGGTCCTGTTTTGACCAGTTCTAAGTAGTTTTTCAGGGAGAACTTCTGGGAGGTGATGTAATTAGTTGACCTTACTCCTTTAGGGTATGAAACAACACCTTTAGGGACTTAGAGTCCCTTGGTTTATGTACATACGCGATTGTGGTTGCAATCCCCAAATATGTCTATAATAGTCATGAAGTTATTATGACACATTCTCACCCCATTTCAAGTAATAGGATATCCAAATATATAGGGGAGCAGATCTCAACCTTGGTATCCCATCGAGGAGCTCATTCTCAACTCGGAATCACACAGGGGAACAAATCTCAACCCAATCCAATTTCCTATTGATCTTCCCATTGATGACTCTTAGGAGTCATGTGGTATAATACCTGCATCATAATCAACTTGGGTTGTACACCGCAAGTACACTCTCAACCCATTGGCCAACTGGGGAGTGATGTTACCAACAAGCCCTTCTTGTGGGTATGATTCCAACTGGGGTATACTCTACATAGACCATATAGGGGAGGAACCTATTTGACTCTATGAAGATAGGGGAGAAGCATATCCAAACCTATGGGTAATAGATAGGGGTGATACCCTATTGTTCAGAGTTCCCTCAACCCCAGGTGCCCTACATATCAATTCCATACCCTAGGAGCTCAAATAGGGGAGGAAGAGTTGGCTCAGTGTCCTCGATGAGTGGTTCTCTCTATAAATCATCAAAATATCATCATATTCGTATTTGGAAATAATCATGACTCAATAGTAGTTGTCTCCTGTTCATAAATAATCATATAAATTAGAAAAGGATACCATATTCATACTCCCTCTCAAGCATGTTCCAACCATAAGTGTAAGCTTGACTCATAGTATTGCATTGTCTGAATATATGAAAGCATCTCTGTCCCAACTGTATATGGGATTCTCTTCCAATAAGGATCTTCTTCATCCTACCTCATAGCCATCCATGCTAACAACATTGTACACAACCTCAGTCATGATAAAAACCTCTCATCCAAGATATCATGGCAGATCTCGTTCTAAAATATATCCAAATGTGCTCATCAATAATAATCCCAGACATGATCAGTACATTTATGCATCCACATATTTTAGGATGAGTATCTGAGATCAAAATTGATCATCTCATGTAAGTATCTCAAGGGGTGCTCAGTGGAAACTCATTGTGTATGAATCAACTCAATCGACGTAGGTTCTATGCACATCACACACACACACATACATATATGAACGGATGTTCAAAAACGAAACATAAATGCTTGAATCAACTTTCAATTTCCAAGTTGAGTTCTGTTATGAAACTAGCTCACAAAAAGATAGAAAAGATAGATGAATGCCTTAGAATTCAGCCTCTTCAAGGGGAAAACCTCCTTTACATTACACAAATGAATAATTCTTCAATTATTCAAATGATAAAACCTCCTTTCTATATATAGGATTCTAAGGAGTTACAATATAACTAAGCTGACCTAACAATAATAATGTAAAGGCACAAAAATAACAATAGAGGGATTCTATGGGGCACAGTAATAACAATATGGGGACAATAGCGGCACAACAACATTAATAAGGCATACAACTACAATATTAATGGGGGCATCACTAGTATTGTAGGGACCTAACATGCCACCGTCCTTCAAAAAAGTGTTGTCCTCAATGCTTGAGTAGTTCTGGATGTTTCTGTATAAAATTTTCATCCTCCCATGTGGAATCTTCAGCGGATAAGTTCTTCCACTTGATGAGATACTCTGAAATGGATCAATTTCATAGTTGTCAAGTTCTTGTTTCTATGACTACTTCCAGTTCCAATATAATTTTTCCTTCCTCATCAAGTTCGGCAATATTTTTTGAACAGGGAGCTTGTTGCCTATAACCTTCTTTAAACATGAAACATGGAAAGCTAGGTGTACTCGAGAACCTACAGGAAGCTCCAATTTGTATGCCACAGTACCAATCTTTTGCAACACCTTGTATGGACCATAATACTTTGGCGACAATTTGTTATCCTTCTTAACTTGCTTGAGGGAATTTTTTTTTATATGGTTGTAGTCATAGGAATACCCAATCACCTACATCAAAACTTCTTTCAATGCGATGTTGATCTACCTGTTGTTTCATTCTATTATGCGCCAACACGATGCTATCCTTTAAGAGTTGGAGAACTTGTTGTTGACGCTCGATGTGATGTTCCACTGCTTGAACCTTAGAATTTTCTCTTAAATATGATGTGATGGATGGTGGTTGATATCCATAAAGTGCCATAAATGGGGTCATTTTTGTTGCAGTATGGAAGGAAGTGTTATACCACCATTTAGCCAGAGGCAACCATTTGACGCATTGTGTTTGTTTATCAGATACAAAGCAACAAAGATATCCTTCGAAACATTTGTTTACTATCTCTATTTGCCCATCAGATTGAGGATGATAAGATGAGCTATGAGCTAACTGAGTACCAAGACAAGTAAATAATTCTGTCCAAAAATTTCTTGCAAAATGGGATCTGTGTCATTTACAATAATCTTCGAGTTTCCATGTAGCTTTTGAATTATTTCCATAAATGCCGTAGAAACTGATGTGATAATGCACAAAAATGTGTATACTAGGTAAGTATGTCAACTACCACCATGATGACACGCTTTCCCTCAGACTTGGGTAAACCTATGATAAAATCCATTGAAACCTCCTCCCAATGTTGGCTTGGAATGGATAAAGGTTGTAATAGACCTGGTTTCTTAATTGTTTCAGCTTGATTTTGTTGTCATACCAAACATTCCACCACGAACTTTTGAATATCTGATTTAAGGCCATCCCAAAAAAAATCCTTCTTAACCCTGTGGTAAGTTTTTAAAAATCTTGAGTTCACTTCTAAGGGAGAAGCATGCAATTTGAAAAGAATCTTTTTTTTGAGTTGGGAATTCTTATAGAGGTATAAGCGATCTTTGTACCATAACAAATCATTTTTCCAGCTAAATGTATCAGATGTACTGGAATCTTGTTGTAACTTTCGAATAAGTTCCCACACTTCTTCGTCATTCTTCCATTCCTCCTTGCTTCATTTATCCAATCTGGTTGGATAACAGAAATGGCACACAACAATGCTTCCACATCCTCATCCTTTCTTGAGAGTGCATCTGCCACAACATTTTGCTTCCTTTTTCTGTGTATGATTTCAAAGTCATAACCCAACATTTGTGACCCATTTTTGTTGTTCTTTAGAAGATAATCTTTGTTCTAAAAAGTATTTAAGGCTATCATGATCCGTTTTTACCTTGAAGTGTCTCCCCATTAAGTAGGGTCGCCATTTCTTAAGTGCATGTAGTATTGCCAACATTTCCTTCTCATAAATAGATTTGTGTAGATACTTTCCCTTGATTGGATGACTTTCGAAAGCAATGGGTCTTTCATCTTGAATTAAAACATCACCAATTCCATTTCCAGAAGCATCACATTCCACAATAAAGGCTTTTGTGAAGTCTGGTGTAGCTAAGACCGGTGCTTGGCACATTGCCTCTTTAAGATATTTGAAGGCCTTTGTTGCTTCTAGAGTGCATGAAAATGCATCTTTCTTCAACAATGTTGTTAGAGGTGCTGCTATTTTCCCATAATTCTTAACAAATTTTGGATAATACCCTGTCAACCCAAGAAATCCTCTCAAATGCTTTATGGATGTGGGGATTTCCCATTCCTTAAAGGCTTTAATTTTGCAAGGGTCTACCTTAACTCCTTCATGAAATACAATATGACGTAGATATTCCACCTCTTGTACTCCAAAGAAAAATTTGGATATTTTTGCATATAATTGTTCCTCCTCCAATAGTTGTAGCACCCTATCAACGTGTTCGACATGACCTGTCCAAGACTTGTTGTAGATTAGTATATCATAAAAAATTACTAACACAAATTTTCTAAGGAAGGGTTTGAAAATGGAATTCATCAAGCCTTGAAATGTATAAGGTGCATTGGTAAGGCCAAAAGACATGACCAAAAACTCATACTGACCCTCATGAGTTCTAAATGATGTCCTTGGAATGTCTTGAGTCTTCATTCTGATTTGATGATATCCTGAACAAATATCTAACTTGGTGAAGTAAATTTATCCATGCAATTCATCCAGTAATTCATCAATGATAGGAATAGAAAAATTATCTTTAATAGTGAGCTTGTTGAGCTCCCTATAATCCGGACACATGTGCCATGATCCATCCTTGTTGTGTACCAATACTACTAGAGAAGAGAAAGAACTTTGGATAGGTTGAATTATACCAGCCTCAAGCATTTCTGTAACCATACGTTCAATTTCACTCTTTTGGGCATAGGGATATCTGTACGGCCTGATGTTTGGAGGAACACTTCCTGGAATCAGATGAATAGCATGATCATGATCATGAATAGGTGGGAGACTTTTGGGAGTCTCAAATACCTTGGAATGATTGTCCAAGACTTTTTTGAGATCTATAGAAATAGATGATTTTGATGTGGAAACATCTAGCAAACATAATTGTGAAATTACACCTAGTTGTTCATTTTTTAGAAGCATTGCCATTCCGTTAGAGCTTGTTATATTTCCCGATTTCCCTGCAATACCACTTAATTCAACTTCCTTTCCTTCCACATAAAATTTCATGAAAAAATCTTGAAAGTTAAAAGATATTGTACCCAAGGATTGTAGCCATTGGACTCCTAGTACAACATCAGCACCACCCATTGGAATGGAAAGCATTAGGCTTTTCAATACATATTCTCCCATGGATAGATTGATACTATGGCACTTTGCAAAGCAATTTATCGTTCTTCCATTTGCAACCATCACTTGACACTCTGGTGCTGGATATAGGAAGCAATTCAATTCTTTTGCTATCTTACAATGAATAAAATTATGGGTACTTCCTAAATCAATCAACACTATTACCTTTTCTTCTTGATTTGTCCTTCTATCTTGATGGTTTGAGGAGTGGTAATTCCCGCCAATGCATTACAAGATATGGTTGGATTCATTTCTTCTTTATCTAGGCTTTGTTCCTGGAGTATATCCTCTTCTTTTGACCTTTCTTGCTCCTTTTCTTCTTCCTCTTCACAAATCTATGTAGAATAATTTCTTCTCAGCACACTTATGACCTTTAGTGTATTTGCTATCACAACTATAACAAAGACCTTTTTCTCTTTTTTCTTCCAATTGTTGTGGTGTCAACCTTATTGGTTGTGGAATACTAGGGGCAACAACACTTCCATCTTTATAGTTGTGAGTGGTATGCTTCCTAGTTGCCATAATTTTGCTTTCCATTTTTCTTGCTAACTTGAATGCCTTCTTTAATGAATCAGGTTCCCAAAGTCGAACATCATGTTGGATATTATCCTTTAAAGTCCCTATGAACACATCAATCCTATGCTCCTCTGGAATATTTTTTACCCTTATGTTCAATTTTTGGAACTCCTCAATGTGCTCCATTATTGAACCCTTTTTGTTTGAGACTTATCAATTGGCTAAAAAAGTGTTGCTTTTCGTATCCTCATAATGTGCTGTCAATTCCTCTGAAAAAGTTTCCCAAGTGATAATATGTTTACGAGAGCAAAGCCATTGATACCATAGAAACTGATTTGGTTCCAAATATAAAGTTGCAATATGTATCTTTTGTGCCTTTTGCACATTATTGAGATCAAAAAATTGCTCCATTTGTAATATCCATGCTGCGGGATCCTTACCATCAAACTTCCTCATATCGATTTTTGGAATATGGTGGGTCTTTGATCCCACATTAGAGTCTATGAAATCATGATTAACATTTCTTTTGTTCGCATCATGTGTTTCCTTTACTACCTTTTCACTATTACTAAGTATTTCTTGTAGAAAATTTGTTCAATCTGTCTTCAAATCCACCATGTCTCTCTTCAAATCTATCTTCAAATCTGTCTTCAAATCGCCAATCTTAGCTTCCATGCCCTTTATCTTAGATTCCATGCCATTTATCTTAGCTTCTGTTAGCTTTTGTGAGAGTGAAATTTGTTGCACTTGGTCTTGTAATTTTGATATATCATGTAACATTTCTTCCTCTTCTTCATGAGTCATGCTAGAGCTTTCAGGCTGCTTACTAGGTGTTTGCATTTTGTTTCCTCAGGGCATTAGTTACCGGTAACAATGCTCTACTATGCCCTTTGAATTCCTTCAAAATAATTTTTCAAACCAAGCTTAAGAAAAAATTTTAAAAAATCTATACACCTTTTTTCACTTTGTAGGAGCTTGATATTGCCTCTGATGTATCTCTATAATTTCGGATCATCCAATTCTAAAATTGCAGCATGTAGTAGCCCTATTTGTCCTCTTTCCAATGCCACCAGTCTGATCCCAATTGGATTCTCCAAGGAAGAGTTTTGTCAAATCTCCCACAGTGACCTGATTATAGACTAGTTTAGTAGAGTGAACTTGTACGACATGCCACGTGTCCCTGTTTCGACCTTTAACTCTGAAAAAGATATACAAGAAACTACAGTCCATCCTATTCCTATACCTTCTGATGAAATTTCAATCCGATGCTCAGAGAGAAAGTTATGAAAATTTTCCCCAGGTCACCTATTTCGAATGTAATTCAAAAGTTTGAAAAAATACCAACTTCCTCAGATCATATCTCCGCAAATATAGCAGAAATAGATCTGAAATTTGGACCCAAGATTCAACGTGATTTCTTCTCAAATGTATTTTTTTCTTAGCTTTTGAAACATCCGAGAAAAAGGTTATAGTGAAAATTCCACGATGACCTATTTGGAGTAGCGAAACCCTAGAACCCAAAGCTCTGATACCAAATGCTATGAATCCAGCTCCCAAAAAGATAGAAAGGAGAGATCAATGCCTTTGAATTTAGCCTCTTCGAGGGGGCAACCTCCTTTACATTACACAAATGAACAATTCTTAGATGATTCAAATGACAAAACCTCTTTCCTATATATAGGAGTCTAAGGAGTCACAATATAACCCAGACGACCTAACAATAATAATATAAAGCCACAAAAATAACAATAGAGGGATTCTATGGGGCACAGTGATAACAATATGGGGACAATAGGGGCACAACAATATTAATAAGGGATACAACTACAATAGTAATGGGGTAATCACTAGTATTATAGGGACCCAACATTCTTTGAGTCTATCATTTGCGTAAATTGAAATTTGATTGTAACCCAAAAATCCATCATGAAAAGACAACATTTCAGGTTGAGACACAACTTGAAGAATTTGTTCCGTAGGAGGAAGTCGAAAGTTATCTTTTTTCGAAACCTTATTTATGTTCCAGAAATCAGTACATAATTGGATTTCTCCATTCTTCTTCCTCACGCGAACTAAGTTAGAAACCCATTTAGAGTGTCTTACAGGAAAGATTATTTTAGCCTTTAATAGTTTATTGAGTTCATCCTTAATTTGAGAATTAATATTTGAATGAACTTTCCGTAACTCTTGTTGAATAGGTATTCGAACATGATGCCTCTTCAAATCCTATCACCTGACGCACATGAAATCGTTTCCTTATTGTATCCGACTATCCAACTTTTGGACTCCGAAGGAAACAGGGGCAATATTTCACGAACATTGCTCCCCAATATTTCTGTCATGACGAGAATTGTGGAAAACATTCAGAGTGGAGCCAATCACAATCCTAAGGAAATTGTGAGCTTCACCTACGCATTTAGGGACTTCTGTGATGTTTTTCCTTGGTCTTATGAGGAAATGCATGGCATAGACCCTTCTAATGTGAAGCATGAGATCGAGAGAGATCAAGCATTCTTTTTATCGTATTTTTCTTGCTCGTTAATCTAGAAAACCTCGAGTCTTCTTCTTTGGGCTCATTAAATTACTAAAAAGATGAATAGAGCATTGTTAGGGATATTTTGTTTCTCTTTAAAAAATATAAACATCTCCGAGCTTTTGTCCTTGCGCTCGTTAAATCTATGCAACGATGAGTAGAGCACTTTTGGAGACATTTTATCGCTCTTTAAAAAATATAAACAGCTCCGACTTTTTGTGGTAGAGCTCAATAAAACAGATATACCACAACCCGTAAAGCACCTTTTTGGGATATTTTATTGCTTTTTAAACAATACAAACATACCCAAGTTTTTCATCATTTGCACTCATTGAATATATGAAAATAATGCTTTGAGCACCTCCTTTTTGATCTAGTTCCAGCTCATAAACTGAAAAAGACCAAGGGAGCATCCTTTTTAGGCACCTTTTTCTCGCTCTTTAAACTAAAAAAATCTTGAGATGTGTCTTGCTACTCGTTAAACATGACAAATCTGACTTGAGCATTCTTTTAGGTACTTTTTTCAAGCTCATTAAAAAATGAAAAATTCGGAGTTTTTGTTACTAAGCTCATTAAAGTGTCACGAGAAAACATGAGTTTAGTCCACCGCCTCGTACTCGTAACAAAATGAGGTCAACATCTATTGGAAAAAGGTTTCTCTTTATTCGGGTCCAGTTGATTAAATACGAAAAAGTAACTGATATGGGTATACTATTAACCTTTTGTCACACTCGTTTAAAAACTATGACAAAGGGACCACCATGGAGTCTCTCTTTACTATCTTTTCAGACTCTCTAAAGATGAAAAGATCACTGAGTTGTCTAGTCTAGACTCCTTAAATACATCGACAAGATATAGAGTCGTTCTTTTTACGATACTCTTCAGACTCTTAAAAGATGAAAAAATCGACGAGTTTTTCTGTTTGGACTCATTAAACCAATCAGATAGGGAAAAGAGTTGTTCTTTTTTGTGATCCTTTTCAGACTCTCTAAACATGAAAAGATCTATGAGTTTACTCATCTGGTGTCATTAAAAATCAGTTGGGGAAAAAGTGGAAATACAACCGTATTCTGAAGTATGATTTCGCAGCAAAAGTTCCCTTGAACATGGCACTCCCTTAGATAAACTGTCATTTTGATAGCCTCTCAATATGAACCCTACCAACCTATGAGTTTTTAGCCTATATACCTTGATGCCATTACATCTCCATATCTTAAACACTGTGTAGTGTTCATGAGTCTAGTGTTGTCTCGTTAAAACCGTTGTCGTGTCTTCTATTGTTCAAGGGTCCCTACTTGTTTCCTTGATCAACTGACCCTACATATCCTTTCATCATGCCCTCCTTTGTTTATACCCAAAAGCTCAAAAGATTCTTCAGAAAAAAAAATCATGCTTGTCCGGTTTTGTGTCGACTGATGTAGGACACGTCATTACCTACCTTTCGACAGGTTCCTTCCTATCAACTTCAACACTCTATCTAGGAAGTTAACCCAGAAACACATTCAGTGTTTTGGTTCTTACAGACATTAGTGGCAGGTTAACTTGTGCTTGATCATAGGTTTTCATCATTGGGTCCTGATTAAGCAATTCTACAAGTGTTCAATGACAAAAAAGCTTTTACACTCAGTAGTTTTCACTGTGCATCTTGGAGACCATCACCATTATCGATGGCCTTCCTCACATCTGTTAACAGTCTCCATATTGGCTGGTAATTAGATGATTTCGTGCATGTTCGAAGTCAACTTATTTCATCACATGTACCAACCTATGATGTTTGATGAAGCAGGAATCAAGACCTTGGGTAGAGGCTTGCATCATTCAGCCTTGTTTCCTCTCCCAAGCTACGATGTTTCTCTTTGAAAACAACCATTTCAGGATAATCTATTATGACACTGGATCTATCCTGTGCCATGTTGGTGGCCAACATTGTTATATCTCTGAAGAGAAAGTTATCTTGACATAGCTACTGAGCATGGGAATGCCCGACTCATGACATGATTTTAGCAGTTCATATATATGTACTTTTGTTGTATCAGGTTTTCCTTATCACCCAACACTTCTCCCTCTACAAATATTTCGATAGGAAATTACAGTATTTTCATAAAGTATTTCGGACATCATCTCTGCCTCTGATCTCATACTTCAGGGGGCATATGTTATAGGAAAAATTGACCTCCTAATCAACTCATAGGAGAAGGACAAGATGACTGAAAGAATGACCACAGTTGCAGGCCCAGAATCCACACTAACGCTCCTTGTACATTGAGGACCTACTTTATAAAGCTTCTTAACAAGCATAAAGCAGTGTTAGTCACCTGCTAACTCATGTTATTAGACCAAGGGGAGTGTTAGTGAACTTTAGTGATGCTCAAGTGGTTATGCCAATGAATCTGCCATAAAATATCTAGATATTATTTCCCTAAATTTGTGCACGAAAAGCAAGGAAACTCCAAAAATCAAGATATTTGAAGGAATTCTATTTCGAAAATAGAGGCAAATGGGAAAAAGATGGTAAAAGAGGAATGTTCATGGTTTTTACAGAAATGAACTATAGGTGGAGTCGGGAAGCCCTAATTCGATTGCTATTTAAGCAACGAGAGGGCCATTACATGAGGGTCAGAGCACTTAGAAGGATAGTACATGGTGCTGTTGTGATATTGTCATATTGTTGAAGGAGCTAGCTGAAAGAAGGAGAGACAGATAGGAAGAAGGGATAAGGAAGGCTAATACAACAAGGTTGTTGTAATCACTCTTCTGAATATAGGACTGTGGTTGTGTTCCACTACTCAAAGTGTCAGTGATATTGTGCATTTATTTGTTCATTATGATGCTTGTTATGTTGAATAGATTAGTTACACATTTATACATGTTTGTTATAGATTCTTACATTAATTGTCAGAAGTATATGCTGTGATTGGTTTGCTTCATTATTTTGTGTAGGAATCGTCTTGGAGCCAATAAGAAGGAGTACTTCTTATAGCACGGAGATCCCCAAGTGAATCTAGAAAGAACCAAAGGTGATCCTTTCTCCATATCCTATCAATATATGTTAGATAGATGAACATGTGTGTAAGAGGTACCTTTTCAGATAACCTTACGGTCTGTTAGAAGTTCGAGGAAGACTTTCGAGGGTAGTTTTCATTCTGTGCATTTTACCCCATAGCAATGGCAAGGATCCCACAACATGGATATTATAGATGGAGGAATTTTTCGATCTCAATAATGTGCAAAACACACAAAAGGTATGTACTGCAACTTTGTATTTGGAACCAAATCAGTTTGTATGGTATCAATGGCTTTGGTCTCATAAACAAATTATCACTTGGGCAATTTTTACAGAAGAATTGACAACACATTATTAGGATATAGAAAGCAACACTTTTTTTAGCCAATTGATAAGTCTTAAACAAAAGGGTTCAATAATGGAGCATATTGAGGAGTTCCAAAAATTGAACATAAGGGTAAAAAATATTCCATAGGAGCATAGGATTGATGTGTTCATAGGGACTTTAAAGGATATTATCCAACATGATGTTCACCTTTGGGAACTTGATTCATTAGAGAAGGCATTTAGGTTAGCAAGAAAAATGGAAAGCAAAATTATGGCAACTAGGAAGCATATCACTCACAACCATAAAGATGGATGTGTTGTTGCCCCTAGTCTTCCACAACCTATAAGGTTGACACCACAACAATTGGAAGAAAAAAGAGAAAGAGGGCTTTGTTACACTTGTGATAGCAAATACACTAAAGGTCATAAGTGTGCTGAGAAGAAATTATTCTACATAGATTGTGAAGAGGAAGAAGAAAAGGAGCAAGAAAGGTCAAAAGAAGAGGATATACTCTAGGATCAAAGCCTAGATAAAGAAGAAATGAATCCCACCATATCTTTTAATGCATTGACTAGAATTGTGACTCCTCAATCCATCAAGATAGAAGGACAAATCAAGAAGAGAAAGGTAATAGTGTTGATTGATTCAGGAAGTACCCACAATTTTATTCAATGTAAGATAGCAAAAGAATTGAATTGTTTCCTATATCCAGCACCAAAGTGTCAAGTGATGGTTATAAATAGAGGAACAATAAATTGCTTCAGAAAGTTCCATAATATCAAGCTATCCATGGGAGAATATGTATTGACTAGCCCAATGCTTTCCATTCCAATGGGAGGTGTTGATGTTGTACTAGGAGTCCGATGGCTACAATCCTTGGGTACAATAGATTTTAATTTTCAAGAACCTTTTATGAAATTTTCTGTGGAATTAAAGGAAGTCAAATTAAAGGGTATCGCATCGAAATTGGGAAAGATAATCAACTCTAATGGTATGACAATGCTTCTAAAAAAGGAACAAAGAGGTTTAATTGCACAATTATGTTCACTAGATGTTCCCACATTGGAATCATCTATTTCTCCAAATCTCTAAAAAGTCTTGGACAATCATTCAAAGGTATTAGAGACTCCCAAAGGTCTCCCACCTATTCGTGATCATGATCGTGCTATTCATCTATTCTAGGAAGTGTTCCTCCAAACATCAGGCTATACAGATATCCCTATGCCCAAAAGAGTGAAATTGAACATATGGTTACTGAAATGCTAGAGGTTGGTATAATTCAACCTAGTCAAAGTTCTTTCTCTACTCTAGTAGTATTGGTGCATAAGAAGGATGGGTCATGGCACATGTTTCTGGATTATAGGGTGCTCAACAAACTCAGTATTAAAGATAAGTTTCCCATTCCTGTCATTGATGAATTACTGGATGGATTGCATGGATCAATTTACTTCACCATGTTGGATCTTCATTTAGGATATCATCAAATCAGAATGAAGACTGAAAACATTTGGAAAATAGTGTTTATAACTCATGAGGGTCATTATGAATTTTTGGCCATGTCTTTTAGCCTTACCAATGCACCTTCTACATTTCAAGGTTTGATGAATTCCATTTTCAAACCCTTCCTTAGAAAATTTGTGTTAGTATTTTTTGATGATATACTAATCTACAACAAGTCCTGGAAGGATCATGTTGAACATGTTGACAAGGTGCTACAACTATTGGAGGAGAAACAACTATATGCAAAAAGATCCAAATGTTTCTTTGGAGTATAAGAGGTGGAATATCTGGATCATATTGTATCTTATGAAGGAGTTAAAGTAGACCCTAGCAAAATTAAATCCATTAAGAATGGAAAATCCCCACATCCATAGAGCATCTGCGAGGATTTCTCAAGTTCACAGGGTATTATCGCAAGTTTGTTAAGAATTATGGGAGAATAGAAGCACCTCCAACAATATTATTGAAGAAAGATGCATTTTCATGGACTCTAGAAGCAACAAAGGCCTTCGAACATCTTAAAGAGGCAATGAGAAAAGCACCGGTCTTAGCTACACTGGACTTGACAAAATCCTTTCTTGTGGAATGTGATGCTTCAGGAAATGGAATTGGTGTTGTTTTAATGCAAGATGAAAGAGCCATTGCTTTTGAAAGTTATCCAATCAATGGAAAGTTTTTACACAAAGCTATTTATGAGAAGGAAATGTTGGCAATACTACATGCACTTAAGAAATCGAGACTCTACCTAATGGGAAGACACTTCAAGGTAAAAACATATCACGATAGCCTTAAATAATTTTTAGAAAAAAGGTTATCCTCTAAAGAGCATCAAAACTTGGTCACAAAGATGTTGGGTTATGACTTTGAAATCATCTACAAAAAAGGGAAGCAAAATGTGGTGGCAGACACACTCTCAAGAAAGGATGAGGATGTGGAAGCATTGTTGTGTGCCATTTCTATTATCCAACCAGATTGGATAAATGAAGCAAGGGAGGAATGGAAGAATGATGAAGAAGTCTGGGCACTTATTCAAAAGTTACAACAATATTCCAATACATCTTATACATTTAGCTGGAAAAATGATTCATTATGGTAGAAATATCGCTTATACCTCTGTAAGAATTCCCAACTCAAACAAAACATTCTTATGGAATTGCACGCTTCTCCCTTAGGAGGGCACTCAAGACTTTTAAAAACTTACGATAGGGTTAAGAAGGAATTTTTTTGGGAGGGCTTGAAATTGGATATTCAAAACTTTGTGGTGGAATGTTTGGTTTGCCAACAAAATAAGGTTGAAACAATTAAGACCCCGGGTCTATTACAACCTTTATCCATTCCAAGCCAATGTTGGGAGGAGGTTTCAATGGATTTTATCACAAGTTTACCCTAGTCTGAAGGAAAGATTGTCATCATGGTAGTAGTTGACAGACTTACCAAATATGTACAATTGTGTGCATTATAACATCCATTTAAAGCCAATACAGTTTCTACTACATTTATGGAAACAATTCAAAAGCTACATGGAAACCCAAAGATTATTGTAAGTGACAGAGATCCCATTTTCATTGGAAAATTTTGGATAGAATTATTTTCTTGTCTTGGTACTCAATTAGCTCATAGCTCATCTTATCATCCTTAATCTGATGGGCAAACTAAGATAGTAAACAAATCTTTGGAAGGATATCTTCGTTGCTTTGTATCTGATAAACAGACACAATGGGCAAATGGTTGCCTCTGGCTGAATGGTGGTATAACACTTCCTTCCATACAACAACAAAAATGGCCCCATTTATGGCACTTTATGGATATCAGCCACCATCCATCACATCATATTTAAGAGAAAATTCTAAGGTTCAAGCTGTGTAACATCACATTGAACATCAACAACAAGTCCCCCAACTCTTAAAGGATAACCTCGTGTTGGCACAAAATAGAATGAAACAATAGGTAGATCAACATCACAACGAAAGAAGTTTTGATGTAGGTGATTGGGTATTCCTATGGCTACAACCATATGAACAAATGTCCCTCATGCAAGCTAAGAAGGATAACAAATCATCACCAAAGTATTATGGTCCATACAAGGTGTTGCAAAAGGTTGGTACCATGGCATATAAATTGGAGCTTCTTGCAACTTCTCGAGTGCACCAAATTTTCCATGTTTCATGTTTAAAGAAGGTTATAGGCGACAAGATCCTAGTTTAAACAATACTGCTCGAAATTGATGAGGAAGGAAAAATTATATTGGAACCAGAAGCAGTCACAGAAACAAGAACTCAACATATATGAAATCGATCAATTTCGGAGTATCTCATCAAGTGGAAGAATTTATCCGCTGAAGATTCCACATGGGAGGATGAGAATTTTATACAGAAGCATCCAGAACTATTCAAGCACTGAGGACAACACTCTTTTGAAGGAGAGGGGCATGTTAGGTCCCTATAATACTAGTGATTACCCCATTACTATTGTAGTTTTATCCCTTATTAATATTGTTGTGCCCTATTTATCCCCATAATTGTTATTATTGTGCCCAATAGAATCCCTCTATTGTTATTTTTGTGGCTTTATATTATTATTGTTAGGTCGGCTGGGTTATATTGTGACTCCTTAGACTCCTATATATAGAAAGGAGGTCTTGTCATTTGAATCATCCAAGAATTGTTCATTTATGTAACTTAAAGGAGGTTGTCCCCTAGAAGAGGTTGAATTCTAAGCTGTTGATTTATCTTTTCTATCCTTTTCTGAGCTAGTTTCATAACATCATTTTACTCTTATTTTTAACATTCAGGTAACTAAATTAAGTTTTTCATTTTTTATAATTTTTTCTGAAAAATGGGTTTTAAGAGTAAATTTTGACTCCATTAAAAATTCCCATAATAGCTCCATTAAAGTCATACATGTAGGACACCTAGATGATATATGAGCGCATATTTGGAAATGTTGGGAACAACAGATGGAGGAACACTTATTGGTTCAGTCAAACTGAGCAAACATAAGCTATGTCATCACTGATCAAACTTGACCTGTCATTTAGAAATCCCTATTAAAATGGGTAGAATATTAGTTTTTGGGGTTTTGCCTAAATTTTTGCACCAGAATTAATGAATTCGACCTAGATGGATGGATTAGGATAGATAAGACTGTTAGAGCCATTGTATCAAAGTTTGTTGATGATTTCCCTATTTAAACTGAGTTTATGAACCATTCATGTATGTAATTTTGTATTGAGACTATTGGAGACTTTTTGATAATTTGAAGAATACTTTCTAATGTTCTAGTTGATGTTCATGCTATGGATATTTTCATAAGTTAGTTGTAGCTGAGATTTCCTTAGGTGTAAAAGGCAAGGTTCGAGGGCCCCCATACCAAGCTAAGTACACTTTGATTAAATTAATATAATCTTAATTTTAGTATTTCTTGTTTCAGATTTATGATTCAGTTATTTAGATGTGTGATGTCTTTTTTGTGTGATTTTTGGATGGTGTTAGTTTAAAATATAATTTTCATACGAAAGGAAAAAAAAGGATTTAAGTTAACTTCTCTTTCTATCAAGTTATGAATCATATCTAAAATCATCATTTTTGAATTTCTTGTATTATTTCATGAATTCCAATTTTTGTTTGATGCAATGGTAATGTTATTGTAGTAAACCCTAGCTGCCGCTGCTCTGCCCTTGCTACAGATGTACAGACCTGCATCTCTGCAACCTGGCACACCCATCCCTGCACGGTTCTGCTGGATCGACAATCATTAAAAGTCTGGTCGCTAACTAACAATGGAATACCCGGCGGGAGGGACGGGGTCCGTTCCTCCCCCACCTTCCTCATCATGGTAGACGGAAAATGAAGCGGCATCTACTCCCCTGTTCTCTTACGGCAAAGTCGCTGCATGATTTCAGAACTCTGGAAATGAAAGAAGCAAGGAACCAATCCATGATAGCGAGGACTTCCCGATCACTGATGATCAAAAGGACACAGATCAGGGTGCGTCACAACCAAAAGTGAAGTCAACCACATGCATTCCAAAGGCTAAAGAACGTATTAATGTCGAGCTACCAAGCCATCGTATCAATGGCGAAATACAATATCTCAAAGATCATGCACTGATTGGAAAGTTTTTTGGTTTCTGGCCTACTGAGAAGGCCCTTCATGGTTGGATAGAATCCAAATGGAAGCCCAAAGGACAAGTCTCCCTGATAATAGGACCCAAGGGTTTCTTCACAGCTATCTTTCACTACCTGGAAGACAAAACCAGAGTATTTGAAGGCGGCCCATACTTCTTCAATTCCTCGGGTCTATTCCTTCGCGATTGGAAGCCTCGATTCAACCCAGATACAGAGGATCTCAGTCATGCTCTAGTCTGGATCCGCCTGTATTCCCTGCCCATCGAATACTGGAAAGAAGAAACATTAAAGGACATTGGTAATAGCATCGGCACCTTCATCAAAGTAGCTGAGGATACAAAGTACCGAAAATTCACTTCATATGCCAGGATATGCGTCCAGATGCAGCTCAAAAAAACCCTTGCAGACTCGGTAAGTGTCTTCCATGATGATTTTGAATGGCTTCAACCTTTAGACTATGAACACATTCCCTTTCGTTGTCGCAAGTGCCATGAGCATGGCCATCTCTTTAGGGAATGCCCCTTGAATGCCCAGACCCTCGTTGCTGCCAATGAAACTCCTAAAGATTCAGATGGATTCACCAAAGTAACTACCCGCCGAAGGCATGCAAAAAAGCATCCGACTGCCCCCTCCAGCCCCAACAAACCTAAATCCCAGAACCGGTTCCAAATCCTCACCCCTCATGAATCTTCAGATAATCCCTCAAAAGCCCCTCAATCTTCTTCTGCCCCTCCGTCCACCTCCTTTCATCCCCACCCAGAGGTGGATCCCTCTCCCCCGTCATCCTCAAAGCTCCATCCCTCCGTGGAAGAGAATATCAAGGAGTCAGCCGCAGACCCTCAGGCCTCTAACATGGACTTGGATGCAGCCTTAGCTTTAAGTTTGCAAGAAGGTATCTCAGATGATCCTCAGGACACCCCTATCAATATGGAGGAAGATCTAGAGACGGTAAGTCTAGATGGGCTAGATATACTCACACTTGAAGCAGCTTGTAAGCAGAAAGAATACAACGCCATCCCCCCTGGGAAATAGATAGATTGGAAGGGGTTCTCTTCAAAGCACAAAGTAGCAAATGTTTGGGCATACAACTAGGCAGTCTCTGGGACGGAAATAAAATCCTCAAAGAAGCAAAAAAAAGAGGACGCAAGACGAAACTACAGAGAACCATTATCCTGGGCGAGATCTTAATGGAATCGGGGCGATTTCCAAAGTTGACAAAGTACTAGAAACCCAAACATCAAAGCTCCTCATGAAGCTCATCTCTTGGAACATGAGAGGGCTCAACAGCCCCTCCAAACACCGAATGTTAAAAATCATGATTCAATCAGAGAAACCAACTGTTGTTTTTCTACAGGAAACTAAAAGTACCAATGTCATTCTTGAAAAAATCCTTCGCAAAGCCTGGCCAGGCAGCAGATCTATCTCTGTTGATGGGCTAGGTGCCTCAGGAGGACTAGCTATAGTCTGTAATCCGCAGTCCATTACACTTCAGGACTTTCATGCTTCGCGCAACTTCATTCAAGCCTCATTTCATATTCTTGGTACAGAAGTACATGGTCTACTTACCAACACATACTTCCCACAGGATTTGCATCAAAAATTAGAAGTGCTGGAAGCCCTCACAACACTCAATGCCGATAGACTACACCCTCTCTGGATAAGTGGGGGAGACTACAATATCATCACCAGCCTAACGGAAAGAAAAGGTGGTAGGATGAAACTAGAAGAGGATAGCACAGGCCTCAAAGATTTCATACAAAACAACCAACTCATAGATATGCAAACATCAAATGGTTTGTTCACTTGGACAAACAAATGGAGAGGACCACACCACATCGCATCCAGATTAGATCGCTTCCTCATTTCAGAAAACGCCATTCATTTGGGTGAAGCGCTTCATGCATCTATCCTGCCCCAAGGAGGTTCAGATCATTGGCCCACTATGCTCCAATGGACAAGTCCAGGTAACCAATCCAATCGCCCCTTTCGTTTTGAATCCTTCTGGTTCACTAACTCAAACTTCAAAAGAATGGTGCAAGCTGTTTGGAAGTCATTCACTCCTCCAACGGGAGCAAAAATGTATCAATTTCAACAGAAGCTCAGACACCTCAAGCAAGCAATTAAGGCCTAGAACAGATCAAAATTTGTCAACATCCTGGATACAAAGAAAAGTCTGGAGCAGAGCATGTGTGATCTCCAGCAAACCATCATCACCGAAGGCAGAACAGAAGAATTAGCTAACAAATAGCACTCCCTCTGGATGGAGCTTGAAACCCGAAGGTTACAGGAGGAAATCCTATGGAAGCAAAAGTCACGCATCAGATGGCTAAAAGAAGGCGAAAAGAATACCAAATTCTTTCACCGCTCCACTATTCAACGCCGAATGCATAACAACATCGCATTCATCAACAACAATCAAGGGGACCGAATAGAAAAGCACGAAGACATTGAGAAGGAATTCAGAGATCACTTCCAGGAAGCTCTTAAAGAACAACCAGGAAGCTGTGAAGCGGCCATTAAAGTAGTAACTCAGCACATTCCAAAGCTAATCACTGAAGATCAAAATAAAAATCTCGTGAAACAAGTCACCATGCAGGAGGTCGAAGAAGCTATGGCGCAACTCAAAGATGGTAAGGCTCCTGGACCTGATGGTTTTACTGCTAACTTCTTTCATGAATTTTGGGATCTGATCAGCTCGGAAGTCTGGGACTTAGTGGAAGAATCCCGCTCCATGCATTGGGTCCTTCCCTCCCTCAACTCCACATTCATAGCTCTTGTCCCAAAAAACGAAGAAGCCAATACGCCTAATAAATTTCGGCCAATTTCCCTTTGTAATGTCATCTACAAGCTCATTTCCAAGGTTGTGGCCAATAGACTCAAACCCCTCCTTCCTCTTCTTATTCTACCGGAACAAACAGGGTATGTCGAAGGGCGTTAGATCATGGATGGCATAATCTTATCCAATGAAGTAATCCATTCGCTAAAAATTCTCAAAAAGCCGGGCATGATCATGAAGCTTGATCTATCTAAGGCCTTTGACAAACTAAGTTGGGAGTACATTCAGCAAATGCTGCTTGCCTTCGGATTTAGTGCTACCTGGACTCGATGGATTATGAACCTCATATCCTCCCCCTGCTTTTCAGTTCTCCTCAATGGCTCCCCATCCCTTCCCTTCCGTTCATCACGAGGCATTCATCAAGGAGATCCTCTCTCCCCGTTCATTTTCATACTCATGGCGGAAGGGCTCAGTCGCCTCCTCCATCACGCTGTTTCCTCCAAAGCAGTCAAAGGCTTAGCACTTCATGGTCTCAATCTATTGTCACATCAGCAATTTGTGGATGACACGATGCTTTTTGGTCACTCCTCTTCCCAAGAAGCTAAAGCTTTCAAATATTTGTTCTCTCTTTTCTCTGAAGCCTCTGGCACTTCCATCAATGCCTCCAAGTCTCAACTTTTTTTCTTCAATACCCCTGTCTCCACTCAGCGCAACATTGCTCGAACTCTAGGCTTCTCCATTGTGGTCCTGCCATCCAAGTACCTGGGGCCTCCTCTCATGGCTTCAGCCCTCAATCACGCATCCTGGCGCACACTGTTAGATAAACTGGAAGCGAGACTCTCTTCCTGGACTTACCAATCACTCAACATAGCCAGTAGACTCATTTTGATCAAGTCTGTCCTCCAAGCAATGCCTCTGTATCTCTTTTCTATTCTAGCAGCACCAAAGTGGGTGCTCAAGGCTATCCGTAATCTCCAACGGGGCTTTCTATGGGGATCGAATGGACTCAACAGAAAATGGGCCCTTGTCAAATGGGCGGAAGTATGTCAATCTAAAGAAAATGGAGGACTAGGACTAAGGGATCCCCTACAAAGCAATAGCACCATGGGTGCAAAGGTTTGGTGGAACTGGCTAGTAAAGCTGCACATCCCTTGGGCTAAGTTGTGGCAGGCTAAATACGCACCAGGCAGTCAATGGAACTAGCTCATCAGAATTAGTTCGAGCATAATGGGCTCCATGATCTGGAACTCGGCTAAAATTCACAGCGCCTTCATTCAGGCATATAGCTTTTGGGAGGTCCACTCAGGGACAACAACACGTTTTTGGGAAGACTCTTGGCAGCAATTGCCAAAACTCGCTATGCTCTTCCACAAACCTCGATGGCAGCACCACGTGCAACAGTCAAATACAACCAACATCTCTCAGTTCTGGCAACAACAAGAACCTCTAGATTTCTGTACTTGGAAACCAGCTAGATCTTGGCAGACTGACTGGCAAGATGAAACATATGATGACATAGATAAGGAGCTTCTTCAAAGGAAAATCATTCCTTCCTCCCAGCAGGACAAATTAAGATGGGGACACACCTCAAGAGGGATCTTCACCACCAAGGAGGCCTATTCCATACGCTATGATCAAGGTACTCATGACAAGGATCAATTATGGATGCATGTATGGCAGCCAGGACTATGGCCCAAAATATCCACCTTCCTATGGCTTCTAAGCAAACGACGTATTCTCACTTGGGATAATCTCCAAAGAAGAGGATTCACAGGCCCCTCAAGATGCCCAAAATGCAACGCTCAGGAGGAAACCATCATTCATCTCATGGAGACATGCCCTCTCGCAGCTCAGATATGGACTAAGGTAGATCACTGCAATAACGGAAGACGGGAAAGGCATGGGGACATCGCAAGCATTCTACGAAGTTGGCTCAAACAACCCTATCAAAGCCCCATTTTGAATTCTTTATGGAATCTCATTCAAGGCTTTCTATACTGGGCATTATGGAAGGAAAGAAACAATCGAGTCTTCAACAATAAGAGCAGATCAGCAGAAATCCTCTGGCTTCTCCTAAAGTATAACCTCCAAGAAACGCTAGCACTCAGAGCTTGGACAGAAAATGACTGGCCTACTTCACCTCAGGAAAAACTCATCTGGCAGACCTGGAATCTTAACATCACCTACTCCCAATCAAATACTCACTGAATCCCCTCCAAAAGCATCTCCCCCTTCCAATGGTCCCCCCCTGCAAGAGCTTCTTTCAAACTCAACTTTCATGGGGCTGCTAAGGGGAATCTGGGTCCGTCAGGGTATGGAGGAGTCATCAGAAATGTAAAGGGATTGGTAGTATTCATTTACTATGGTTCAAGTGGGACAAATACCAATAACATGGCGGAGCTGGAAGGAATGTGGAAAGGAATCTGTATGGCTGATCACCACAACTTCTATCTATTGGAAGTAGAAGGAGATTCCCAAATCCTAATCAATGCAGCAATCAGAATCCAAGCAAGGTCCTCTACAGCTAAAATCGCCTCCAGCTGGAGACTTCTCAGCAGGTTAGAAGCATTGGAAGACAGCCTCCGGCGCCCTAACAGTATCATCTTCAAGCATGTTAGGTGCACAGCCAACAAAGTTGCTGATAGACTTGCAAACCAAGGGGTGAATCAGCAAGGTCCTTAATACGCAGGTTCTCTCCATGATGAAAAGGATACAAAACTTAAACAGGACTGCCACATGTTGGTGCTCCAGGGTCTTCACCCCCCGGATGCGGGTGCAAGAATGGCATAACAACATGGGGGCGGGCTTACCACTGGGCAAGTGGCAGCCCAGACCCACCACATGTCACCCGCATTTAATGCACGGAGTTAATACACCCTCCAGATATTTCCTCCGTGGCACTCAAAATGTTATGTCCTCCCCTCCTCACGCGATGTCTACATTTTCGCCCTCCGGGAAACTGATGACGGGAGCTGGTTCGCACATGGCTCGACGCAGGTCTTCCCCTTATAATTTCAGCAATTGCAGCGAGGTAATGTATTGTTTATGGCTTGTC
The DNA here is from genome assembly GCA_000404065.3 of Pinus taeda. NCBI lineage: Eukaryota > Viridiplantae > Streptophyta > Pinopsida > Pinales > Pinaceae > Pinus > Pinus taeda. The sequence continues at coordinate 310,888 of APFE030134789.1, forward strand.
TGGGTTAACGTCTGGTCTGGTAGCTTTGTGTGGTGGCAGGTTCAGAGAGACAGGGGCGGCGACGCAGCAAATCGGCCCCCAGCTCTTCCCTCCCATCTCTCTGTGCTTAATTGCAGTTGCTGGTGGTCTCGTCCTGCTTTCTCACCTGGGCCTTCAGCCATCCCTTGGTCCGCGCTTTGGTTTGCTCAGCTCAGCTGCAGCAATCCCCTCCTGCATTTTTCGGGGCCTTCTGTAGCCATTTCCTGTGCCCTCTGGCTTTCTGCTGCAATCACCTGTGCCCTCTGGCCCTCCTGTGCCACTTCGCCTCCGCTGCTTTACTCCCCATCCATTCTTCATCGCTCCAGCCTCCTCTATCTGCAATGCCTAAGGAAAGGCTTCAGGCAAGCTGCCGACGTGGAGGGTCTCGGGGAGGAGCGACAGGTCGTGCCTCCATCCCTTGTTCCTCTGACTCGCTGTCAGACGATGCAAATAGTGCTCGTCGATGACACGGAAGAAGACCAGGGCATGCCCAAGCCACGGCTTGCCATCACAGCTTCCATCCTTCCTCCCGCTTCAGCTTCCCCTACCTTCTGGATTCCGACACATACTATGTGTCTGTCAAAATCGAGAAATGTGAGCATGAGGCTCAGGGATCAGCAGCAACGGAACACAGGTCTCTGGCTCCACTTCTGGAACAGCCACCCTTATCACCTGCTCAGAGGGATGGTCTTGCAATTTTGCCTCCAGCTCTAGAACAAGGGCAACACCACGGGGCAGAAGCAGTAGCAGGAGCAGTGGCCAGTCCAAGTGCACCTGCAGAAGATGATGCGCCTCACACCGATTCAAGCGAGCCGGATCCATATGCTTGCCAAGTGGTGGAAGAGGTGCCATCAACCTCTGTGGATGACTGAACTGGTTCTCTGGGTTAGCGAGCGACAGGAATGGCAATGTATTTTGTTACTTTGTTGGGTAATCACATGCCCCTTTTTCAAAGCTCTTTCGGTATGTAAGGTTGGTGCGCTGTTTACAGCGGCACAACCATGGTCTATATGTCATGCTTATATAAGCGGTGTCAATGGCGGAATCTAGTGTCCAGGATTATGTTTTGAGTCAGTCTGTGGGTTCTGGGTTATGGTCAAGAGTCTATATGTCGGAAAATATTTGGGTTTCAGGTCTTTTCTCCTCTCTATCAGAGTTTTGTAACAGTAGGCAAGTCTCCCAATCTTGGGGAAGGACTCATGCCTGGCTGGTCATGGTTATCACTGCTGCTAAATCCATCTCTCTAGGATGGTGCTATCTGAGGTCCGCCTCATTGTAAGTTCTGAATTTTTTGTACCATAATAGAAATTAGCATAATTTACAAAAAAAATGTTATTGTAGTAGAACTATGAGGAAGGACAACCGGAACCTCCTCACTTAGGAGACTCTTCTCCTCCTATCTACACATTACAAAACACTACCCCTTGGTTTCTCTTCTTGGGGGCAGTACTGTGAGGAAGGAAAACCAGGACCTCCTATGTTAGGAGACTCTTGTCATGCTTGCTGCATCTTGAACCAAAAACTTTTTAGTCTTTTGAAATTTAGAATATATTTCTAATATGCACTTCCTTTAACCTCGTAGTCTTGCCTTCGTAAATTAACTTCACCAAAAATCCATATACTTTGGACATTCTTCCAAGTCTACAAACCCAGATTGACAAGTAAAACACCTATGTTAGTTTACTTAGTAAATTGACCTGACAGCCTCATTGCCAATCAACAAAGTGGAGAAACTTCTAGAAAATACCTCTTTCAAAATATAGAAATAAAATGCACATTATAAGGTCCTCTATGTACAAAATGAGGGTTTCAATGACTTTATCATCAAAGTGGGTGTTAATCAATATGAAAAAGAGGCAATTAAAGCACTAATACAAGGAACAAAGGCTAAACTCCAATTCTTAAAACAAAAGCTAAATATTCTTGCATAAAATCGTATGCACATTGTTGATGTAGCTTACGTGGAGAAAGAAAAGGAATAGATAACCCTTTAGTTGGTTGATAAGAACAAAGAGGTGGAATCCTTAAAGGAAAAGGCTCAAGACCTAGACCACACTATTAGAGATCATGTTTGTAGAATTTTAGTTCCTACCAACTGAGATGATCCTTGAAAAAGGATGACACAGGTGATCACCGAGCTTACCATTTCCGAGTCAGAAATGAAAAAAATTCCAGATCAAATCACCTTGATTCAAGTAGAGCTAGCTATGAAGCAAAATAAATTAAATCAACTAGATTGGAGGTAGAAAAAACGTTTGAAAAGTACAAGACAATTCAGGATGAGGTAAACGAGTTAAAATGTAGGCTAAAAGGGAATGTGTCCCTAATTGATGCTAGATGGGTAGTTTGGGATAGTATAATCCAAAAATTATTGGATACATGGAAATTTTCCTAGGTTGTTGTAGAATCAAGGGTAGTAGATGCTACTATTACGAAATTTTTTGCTGCATGCAAGAGAGAAACTCAAGAAAAGCACAAAGAGACAAAAAAATTATCAAATTCTTAAATGAAAAATCTCCAACGAACTTGAATGAAATGCACATTGTTGATAGGGCTAGGGTAATTATGGAGATAAATAAGGCTACTGAGAATAATATATTTCATGTTCAAGTTGAGAATAAACTAAAGGTATTGAATAATTTTGTAACCAATTTTACTCCAATTTTTATCGGAGGCTAGGAGCTAGATTCCAAACTTGTTGGGGTATATATGTTAGTTTATTTTCTTGGGGCACTAATGAGAAAGAGTTAATACCAGAAAAGTATATAATGGAAACCTCTTTGGAGAAGAATTTGATATTGAAAGGAAAGTGAATAGATAATTTATTGTAGAGGGATTTCCAATTATTATGGTTAATACAAACTTTGTTTCCATCTACCCCATACTACACCAAGCTATTAGAGCTATAAGTGACTTTTCACAAAATGTCTCAATGCCTAATTCCAAATAAAACTCTTTGGTATAGATGTGAAATTGTCCTTTAGTAATCAGCAGCTGAGCCTAAAGACCCAAGTGCTGGTCCTAGGTGGAAGGTTCCTCTGTCCATCTGAATTTTTAAACATGTGGCCTTTTATATAGTTATGACATATTTTTTTTAGTTAAGAGATATTTAGAATAGTGACATAACATCACAAATTGCTAAAATTACACGTGTAACTTCTGACATGTTTTTGTAATTTTTCTTGAACATGATCCTTTTCTTTAAAAAGGTTATAAGAAAACACATTGGGCATTCAAATTTTGGCTCCGTAGACGAGTTATAGCTACTTTTTCTTCCTAATGTGTTCAAACTATTTTGGGAAGTTCGTGGATAAGTTTCAAATGGTTCCTAGTATTCGATGCTTATAATATGTATTCCTTTATCTATAACTTTATATTTATGTTATTCTTCTTCTAAAACTTTTGTAATAATGTTATTGGTTTCTTTCATTAACAGATTTATCAATGTTGTGCTAATAGTTGAGATACCTATAATTTTTATCTATGAAACCTTAATGAAGTGCTCCACAGTTTTTGCATATCATTTTATTTCATTTCATTTTCTTTGTTGAAGATCTAATCCATATGATTTTTTTTTTCAGCGCTGTGTTTTAAATTTCAAATTCCTTCATGTTCTTATACCTATCCTACCACATCAATTTTAAGGCTATAATCACAGATAAGCAGGCCAATTGAACTAATTGTTAATTTTCCCAAGAACTATCTCACATTACTTCTAGAGGTTATTCTTTTGTCAAATATATTATCCAAATGTATAAATCTTGGTTTAATTTTGAGCACATAATGAAAATATTTCAAGGATTTATATGGATGTCCTAGGCAATGACCTCTTTCATCCAAAAGGTTGTCTCTAGGAGCTACAACATATTACGCGGTCTTGCCTCTATCCTTTGCCATAGGGTTTTCGAGAAAGACTTGATAAAGTTGTTATGATTGGATATTGATTTATAGGGAATTTATCATAGTTAAAGGTTGGTGATTTATAACGGTGCTATGATCAATGGGAGCAAAAAATAACTCAATCTACACATAAATAAACATCTAAACAAAATAAATGAAAATTGACATATCAAAATAACAATATCCATATAGGTTATTGAAATTCAACTAATGATACCTTATTCTCCATCTATATAAAAAAATTGGAGCACTTTTTTTCTTGTATGGTATCGAATTCCAATCGTGATGGATAATGCCCATATTGTTGCTTTTGTCAAAACATGGCAAATGGACTAGTTAAAGTAATTAATATCCAATCATTTAACTTTTTTGTACACAATATATA